>CAUYLG010066719.1:0-47722 GCA_963573385.1 Cacajao melanocephalus
AATTAGCCAGGCGTGGTGGCATATGACTGTAGTCCCAGCTACTTGGAAGGCTGAGGCAGGAGAATCGCTTGAATCCAGGAGGCGGAGGTCGCAGTGAGCTGAGATTACACCATTGCACTCTAGCCTGGGCAACAAGAGCAAAGCTCTGTCTCAAAATTAGAAAAAAAAATTAAAATATAAATTATAAGAAAACCTAAAAATATAATACTTAAGACTCATGGTCTCAGAAATTGGTAGATTCTCCATTTCCATCTGAACAGTTTATTTTACCAGAATATCTGTGACTATTTTGTTTTACAAAATTTGCAATTGTTCAGTGTGAAATTGTCTTGCTCTCATAATATATACCATTTCCTGCACCACTGAAGGAATTTGGACGGTAATGTACTCAAACTCAATAAAGTTTCTGAGTTTATAAGTACACAAGTTTAAATTTTAATATGAAGACTAAATAGCCTTGTAAATATTTAAACATATTCACATGTATATATGTCATTAATAAAATCAGATGAAATTTAACAATTTTTAAAACTTTCTGGTGCGTACGAAATAATAGTTCTCAAACTGGGATGCATCAAAGTGAAAGTGCTAAGAAGTCTAGCTCATGGCAGGGCAGTTACAGCATAGTTTATAACTCATAAAGAATCTTCTTTGTGATTGGCTGATATACACTGACACTCTATTTAGGGCAAGTGGAGCTGTTTAAGCTGATTTGTCTACAGCTGATTGGTTTAATTTTATTAAATCATGCTGACAAGATCTTGAAGCTTATATTTCATAGTTTTTTTGTAATCGGAACTAATATTTTGGGCAAATTGGAATGGCTTCAATTTTGATTATGCAGCTATGAACAGTTGACCTTGAAGTATACCTAAATTGTAGCCTCCGTTTTTATTTTTCTTTACATATACTTATAGATTAATATATACACACATGCACATATATGCACACACATGTGAACATGTAAATTACATTTCTGCTTATCTGAAAGGGTTGAAAACAGAGAACAGTAAGTACCATTTTCTTAGCTTTTACCTCTTGAAATTTGTAAAGTCTCATAAATAGTAGTCTTTTTTTTTTTTCCTCCAAAGTTCAGGACCAAGTTAGAGATAGACAAAAGAGTCAGGAAGATGGAGAAAAAAACACTCTTTCCATTACTGATGAAGTGGTGTATAATACGGCTTCAGTTTATATGGAAGGAAGCCAAAGTTAGAGGCACTTGTTAATCATTTCCTGACCACAGGCAGCAGCAGTCCTTACCAGCAGGAAAGAGACTGTCCTGGTCACGTTGATGAAAGACTAAGTTTGAAGAGGAGAACATGTCCTAGCTGTCATATGCAATTTGTGGCCAATTTCTTCACCACAACTCAACAGTCAGGTAAATAATTCTTTCTCATCCAGAAAGGAATAAGAGAAGAAGTCACGCATATCACTGTAATGTAGGTCTACATGACATCAATATGATGCCAATAGAAGGTAGATTTCATCTCAAACTCATCGTTTCTAAAGCAAAAGACTTTAACATCTGAAATTAAAGTTAGTTGTTTAGTGCAAAACTCTCATTATGTATCTTAAAAATCTGAAGTTCTGGGTTCAGGGATGGTGTTTAAACTGGCAAAGTTATTAAGGAGTTTGAACTAAGAGCTGACTTTTTCCTCACTTCTTTTAGTCATTTATTTCTTTAGCAAATACTTCTTGTACACTGTGGAATCACACTGAACCCCAAGGGTACAATATTGATTAAGAGAAACAGTGCCCTGACTTCATAAATCTTACAGTTTGGAGAAAAATATTGTATTCGCCAGGGTTCTCTAGAGGCACAGAACTAACAAGATATATATGTATGTGTGTTTATATAAATATATAATGGGGAGTTTATTAAGTATTAACTTACATGATGACAAGGTCCCCCAATAGCCTGTGTGCAAGCTTGAGGAGGAAGGAGAGCCAGTCTGAGTCTCAAAACCAAAGAAGTTGGAGTCCAATGTTCAAGAGCAGGGAGTGCCCAGCATGGGCAAAAGATGTAGGCTGGGAGGCTAAGCCAATCTCTCTCCTATTCAGGTTTTTCTGCCTGCTTTATATTCACTGGCAGCTGATTAGATTGTGTCCACCAGATGAGGTGTGAGTCTGCTTCCCCAGCCCACTCACTCAAATGTCAATCTCTTTCGGTAACACCCTCAAAGACATACCAGTCGCAACTTTGTATCTTTCAATCCAATTATGTTGACACTCAGTATTAGACATCACATATACTGTGAAGCAAATAGAAACTAAAAATATTTACTTGAAATATTATGATCAATAAAGTGTATTGTAGTTAGAAAACACACAGCTAGTTTTAGGGGAGACTCTTGAAACACCTTTTCTGTAGGTGAAATAGTGTGGGGATGGGATTTGGAGTTGTGGACAGTGGAAAGAGAACAGGACACATTGGAAGACTGGAATGAAGTTAAATTGTCTTTAGTAGAAAGAGACAAGAAAGGGATAATTTCTGACAAGAAATTGGAGAAGTAAAAAAAGAATACATTTCTTAACTCTTGAGCATGTGAGATGGTCTCTCTGGGGGATCTTTATTGAAAAATACAAAACAAAAATATCAAACAGGACAAAAAAAACATAATCCACAAATTGTCAAAAGTTCATAAGTAGCCAGAAGCAGAAAATAATTGATAAAGAAAGGGCATTTGCAGAGGCTGGTGACATGATTTGTATCCATTAAAATAGTAGATAGTGACAATAGCAGAAGGAGAGACTGAGTAGGAAAAAAAGAGAGAGATAAATCAAAAAGATACATTAATACGTTTTTATACACTCATAGGTTATCACACAGCTGGCACTAGTAGTTTTAAACAAAATTTCTGACATTAATATTTCCTAGGAAAGTCTATTTTCCGCATTACTCTAACTTACAATAAATTCCAGTATACCCTTTTTTGGGAGAAGCAATCTTTTTTTTTTTTTTTTCATTTGAATGCGAGGTCAAAATTTTAATATTTCTATTGTTTAATAATCAAGAGGGCGGGTGCAGACTCACTCTGATTAATGAACTTTAACAACACAATAATTGTGTTGTCTAACTTGAAACTTCATTCCATCATTCAGCCAGGTATTATGGTTCATACTTCTGAAATAAAATGTGAAGGCCCAACTAGATGAAGGATGATAAAAAATAGATTTGTTTCCCTTTCCTGAATTTGAATCTGATTAATGATAACTGAGCCACATTCTACAGGTTCCACAGTAGCATATGATTTCTAGCATGGGACACAGGGCAGGGTCCTTTATGATCTGAGCACAGGACCACTTCTGGCCTCATCTTTTATATTTACAAATAAAGTGCAGTGTAATCCCTGATCACACAAGTATATCTCAGTCCTCATGACTGTTATTCAGCATGTATCCTCCTACTTCTCCCACCTCCTGCAGCCTCAGTTCAGAAATTATATTACCTTAAAATAATATTTAACCTCTCTAGGCACAGTTTGCTATTCTTTTCTTTTTGTTCTCAAAGCACGCAGCAAATACATCTCTTTATCATACTTAACACTAGTACCATTTTGTTACTCAGAAAAAACAACGACGACAACAACAACAACAAAAAAACACATGAACAAGCTAATAAAGTATACCGAGTTTGGTCAAATACATTTCTATTTTTAGCATCCGACTTGTAGAGTGCATATCACACAGTAAGGTTCTATTCCTATAGATTGCATAAATAAATAAAAGAATAAATGGTGAATAAAATCAAAGAAACACATAATGAGCGTTATCAGATTGCAAGCTGGGAATATGTGAGGTGATGATCACAAATTTGAATTGCTTTGTGTATACACGTGTAGCATTATAGCTCTGATGATCTGCAGTTCACAGAAAGCTAACTTGAATCTAATAAGAGTGAAAGAGGTCAATAATTTTGAGGTTAAAATGTCTTCATGGATAATATTATAATAACATTTGATGGTAGTAAGAATCGTAAAGGAAGTCTGTGAGATAGATTTTATTTTACTTTTTTGGTTAATTGGTGGGGCGATAAGGAAGGGATAGCACTAGGAGAAATACCCAATGTAGATGACGGGGTGATGGAAGCAGCAAACCAACATGGCACGTGTATACCTATGTAACAAACCTGCATGTTCTTCACACTTATCCCAGAACTTAAAGTATAATACTAACAATAAAAAGAAAATTGTGATGGGTTTTGTCCTGACAAAAATTAATAAAATATACTTTCATATTTTCTCACTTAACCAAGTGTCTTCTTTCAAAGTGTGTGACCCCTAGTAGGTATTTATCTTTCATACAGAATATGAACTCCCACAGCTGGCTAAGCAATACACAGGTCCAGCAATTCTTTTGTGAAGCTTACATAGAAACGTAGCATAGCTTGAGATCCAACTGACATTTTGGAACCCTGCTAGAGATTTTGTTATTGTTGTTGTTTTTGTTTTTGTTTGTTGTTGTTGTTCTATTATATTTTAGGTTTCGGGGTACATGTGAAGAACATGCAAGATTGTTGCATAGGTACACACATGGCAGTGTGATTTGCTGCCTTCCTCCCCATCACCTATATCTGGCATTTCTCCTCATGCTATCTCTCCCCAACTCCCCATCCCCACTGTCCCTCCCCTATTTTCCCCTGCCAGACCCCAGTGTGTGATGCTCCCTTCCCTGTGTCCATGGGTTCTCACTGTTCAACACCCACCTATGAGTGAGAACATGCAGTGTTTGATTTTCTGTTCTTGTGTCAGTTTGCTGAAAATGACAGTTTCCAGGTTCATCCATGTCCCTACAAAGGACATGAACTCATCATTTTTTATGGCTGCACAGTATTCCATGGCGTATATGTGCCACATTTTCCCCATCCAGTCTATCATCGATGGGCATTTGGGTTGGTTCCAGGTCTTTGCTGTTGTAAACAGTGCTGCAATGAAAATTCGTGTGCATGTGTCCTTATAGTAGAACAATTTATAATCCTTTGGATATATACCCAGAGCATTTTTTTATGTTGGCCATTTGTATGTCTTCTTTTAAGCAATGTCTATTCAGGCCAGGAGTGGTGGCTTATGCCTGTAATCCCAGAACTTTGGGAGGCCGAGGTGGGTGGATCACCTGAGTCAGGAGTTTGAGACAAGCCTGGCCAACATGGTGAAACCTCGTCTCTACAAAAAAATTACAAAAATTAGCTGGGCACGGTGATGGGTGCCTGTAATCCCAGCTACTCAGGAGGCTGAGGGAAGGGAATCACTTGAACCTGGGAGGGTGGATGTTGCAGTGAGCTGAGATTGTGCTACTGTACTTTGTTTGAGTTCTGTATATAATCTGGATATTAATCCCTTGTCAGATGAAGTTTGCAAATATTTTCTCCCATTCAGCGTTGTCTTTTTACTCTGTTGGTTGTTTTCTTTTAAGTGCAGAAACGTTCCAATTTTATATCATTGTATTTGTATATATTTTTTGTTGCCTATGCTTTTGAAGTCTTATCCATAAAATATTTGCCCTGACAAATGTCTTAAGGAATTTATTCCATATTTTCTTCTTGTAGTTTCCTAGTTTTGAGTCTGACATTTAAATATTTAATCCATTTTGAGTTGGATTTTGTACTTAGTGAGGGATAAGGATCTAGTTTCATTGTTCAGCATATGAAAATCCTGTTTTCATAGTATCATTTGTTCAAGAGACTGTCTTTTCTCTAGTATATGTTCTTGGTGTCTTTGTCAAAAATCAGCTGGCTATAAATACATGGATTTATATCTGGGTTCTCCATTCTGTTAATTTGGTCTATATTGTCAGTTTTTATGACAGTACCAGGCTGTACTGATTCCTTTAGTTTTGTGGTATATTTTGAAGTCAAATGGTGTGATGCCTTCAGCTTTGTTCTTTTTGCTTGGGATTGCCTTGGCTACTTGGGGTCTTTTGTGGTACCATTATAATTTTAGGAGATTTTTCTATTTATGTGAGAATGTCATTGGTATTCTGAAAGAGACTGCATTGAATGTATGGATCATTTTTTAGATCAATATTGTAAAAAGTATAATCCTTTTTACAATATTCTTCCAATCTATCAACATGGATGTCTTTCCATTTTTTGTGTCCTCTTCAATTTCATCAGTAGTTTATAGTTTTTACTGTAGAGGTCTTTCACCTCCTTGGTTAAATTATCCCCAGGTATTTTATTTTTTGGAGCTATTGTGAATGTGACTGGTTTCTCAATTCCCCATTTCAGATAGTTTGCTCTTGGTGTATAGAAGTGCTACTAATTTTTGCGTATTGATTTTGTATCCTGCATCTTTACTGAATTTGTTTTGTTTTTTTGTTTGTTTGTTTGTTTTGGTGGAGTCTTTGTTTTTCTCTACATAAAATTCTGTTATCTGTAAACAGGGATAATTTGACTCCCTCCTTTCTCATCTGGATACTGATTATTTCTTTCTGTCTCCTAATTTCTCTGGCTTGGACTTCCAGTACTGTGTTGAGTAAGAGTGGTGAAAGTGGGCATCCTTATCTTGTTCTCATTCTTAGAGAAAAAGATATTAACTATTCCCTGTTCAGTATGACGTTGGCTACAGGCATGTCACATATGGCTTCTGTTGTGCTAAGGTATGGTCCTTCTATACTTAGGTTGTCGAGAGTTTTCATCATGAAGAAATGTTGAATTTTATGAAGTGCTTTTTTTTTTTTGCATCTATTGAGGTTAGCATATAGTTTTTGCCTTTCATTCTGTTGATATGATGTATCATGCTGTTAGTTACAGTGTCTATTTTGTTTAGATCTAAAATTTAGAATCTATTGATTCTACAAAAGATTTGAGTGTTGGTCGCCCAGTGGGAAATACACTTGCAATGAGGATAAGCTAGATTTCTCATGATTTGGTCATAGTAATCATGACTATTTTGTGCAAGAGGAGCTATTGGTTTCCTTATTATATAATACGCTGTGACCTTATATTCCAAACCTTAAAACACATTGTATGATTGGATTGTTGTTCCTCTTTCAAACACCAGGGATAGTCTAAGATATCGAATTTGAGCCCCAAAATGTTGATTTTAGACAATGTAATGGTTAACAATAGGAAGGACAAATACATTTAATTCATGTTGACTCTATTCAGTTGGTAGTGGTTGCGGTGTTGAGGATTCTGAAACTATATCTGGACTACACAGATAAATGATATGTCACAGAAAATAGTTGGTGGATATATAGCACAATTTTAAACTGTTTCTGAGTAATTGTATTTTATAAAGAAAATTCTAAAGTTATCAAACCATCTTTTGACCTATCACTAAAAGTGTGAGCTAAGATTAAATTTATGTTATAAGGGAGGAAGCTATATGTATATTTAAATTTAATAGGTGTTTTAAATTATGTAAGTACAACAACAGTAATAAAATGTTATTAGTGTCACATGATATTTTGTACCCTTAAATTTCAACCACTTGAATTGCTTAAATGAATTACTTTAGCAAATAATCAGACATAATGTTTCAATTATTGTCAGTGCCTTGCAAATATATTATATAAATGCATGACATTTTCAACTCTGAAAAATGCCTGAGGATGGCTGAGCATGTGGTCTATGAACTCACTTGGTTGTTGAAAACCAGTTTGTTTCTTTAAGGCCAGAGATTTTTTGTTTTTCAGAGTGTGACACAAATTTTATACTCAGTAAAATGAGGTGTGGTATATATTTGATGCAAAATAACTTGTCTGCTCAATGAAAGAAAAAAAAATCTGACATGTTCTTTGAAAGAATCATAACCACTAAAAGAGTAAAAATTTTACACTTGATCCAGGTTTTCTGACATGTAGGTAAAGACATCATCTATCCATGACAGCAACATGCTTGAACAAAGAATGAAAACTCCATTTTGATAATTTATAGATACATGATTTAAACAGACCAGTTTGGAAGGCAAAAGGCATAAGTGGGCAACCGATCAAATTTTGAGAGGATCAAAGAGTATCCCCTACATCAGTTTGTTTCAAGATATTTAGATTAAGACCCACTGTAAGAAGTGCATGTTTACATCACAGCACAGAGCATACACAAGTGCTCACACATGCACACACATACAACTGAAATAAGGATTTACTTAAAAATACTTATTCTTACTGTATTAGTCCATTCTCACACTCCTAACAAAGACATACCTGAGACTGAGTAATTTATAAAGAAAAAGAGGTTTAATGAATTCACAGTTCCACGTGGCTGGGGAGGCCTCACAATCATGGCAGAAGGCACAGGAGGAGCAAGGGCATGTCTTACGTAGCAGTAGGTAAGAGCGTGAGCAGGGGAAATGCCTTTTGTAAAACCATCAACAGCATAGGTAAAAACCACCCCCATGATTCAATTACCTCGCACTGGGTCCCTCCCATGACACATTGGAATTATGGGAGATACGATACAAGATGAGGTTTGGGTGGGGACACAGCCAAACCATATCACAAGGATTTACTTAAAAATGCTTATCCTTAGTGTTTATCCCGGCAAAGGGAGTAGATTCTGTAGTCAGACTGCCTGTATCTAATTTCTGGCTCACAGTTGTGTGAATGAACATGAACAGGCTACTTAACTTCATCAGGCCGCAGTTTCCTCATCTGTAAAATGAAAATAAAGTTACCCTTTTTTGACATTGTGAGGTTTTAATTTAAGGCTTACAGAGCAAGCATTCAGTAAATATTAGTTATTATTATTGAACATCCCATAAAAATGAAACAAGAAGAGTGTTCAAATATCTGTCTACATATTCATATGGTCAAATCGACATAGGCGTAGGCTACAGTGGCTGTACATTTGTCATGTGGCTGGCTCTGTGCAAAGCATTTTATGTACATTTAACCTTTGCAACATTGGAGAATGCATTATTTGTCTCATTTTGTAGATGAAGAAATTGAAGCTTAGGGAGTTCAAGTAACAGAGTTGGTAAATGGCAGAGCTGGGATTCTGGCACAGGTGTATCTGATTTCAGAGCCCAAGCACCTCATTTATTAGCTGCCTTTGGTTCTACCTTCCCCCATAGTCACATGACTCACTCCCTTGCTTATTTCATGTCTCTGCTTATTTTTCACTAATTTATCCAGCCTGTAGAAAACAGCAATCCCCTCCCTCATCCCTACACTTCCTGTCTGCCACACTGCTTTATTCAGTATTACAACGCCTTATGTCATGTGGCACTTTATAATATAATCATTTGCTTATTTCTTGATCATTTATCTCTCATTGAAACAAAAGCTCCATAAGCCCAGTCCCTTGCATTATTCACTGCTGTATCTCCAGCATCCAAAGTGGTATCTGGTAGCTTCACAAAACAGGTAAATGATTTGAATTCATTCTGTCAAAGAACAACATTTGTTTGACTTTAGGAGTAAATTACAATTTGTTTTTATATCATATGTATGGATTAATCTATGTGGTACACAAACCAAGCAAATATTGGTAGTCCTTCAGAGAACACAATTTATTCAAATATTTTAATAAGGACTGTGTACAAATATTTATCAATGCAAGTTTTTATCTTAATGTCTGTGGTTGGCTGTAGTGTTTCCTATTTTTATCCATTCCACATTTCAAAAAAAGCTGGTTACAGTAGGACACATATTCCCAACTAGTTCTGATGCATTTTCTTTGCCAACGTCCCAACTAGTTCTGATGCATTTTCTTTGCCAATACATGTTTTGATAATAGCTTTATTTATATATAATTTATTTACCACAGAATTCACCCCTTGAAAGTGAATACTCCAATGACTTTTAGTATATTCAAGAGCTTTGCAACCATGGTAGCCATCAATGTTTTTCTTTTCCTTTTCTTTTTTTTTTTTTGAGATGGAGTTTTGCTCTTGTCACTCAGGCTGGAGTGCAGTGGTGAGATCTCGGCTCACTGCAACCTCTGCCTCCTGGGTTCAAGTGATTCTCCCGCCTCAGCCTCCCGAGAAGCTAGGATTACAGGTGCCCATCACCATGCCCACCTAATTTTTGTATTTTTGGTCGAAACAGCTTTCACCATGTTGGCCAGGCTGGTCTCAAACTCCTGATCTCAGGTGATTCACCCACCTTGACCTCCCAAGCAGCCATCAATTTTAAGACCTCTTCATCACCCTCCAAAGCAAGCCTGTACCCATTATCCATCATCCCTACAATTTGCTCCCAAATATCAATCCTAGGAAACCATTAATCTAATTTCTTTCTCAGGGATTTTCCTATTTAGACATTTGGTGGAAACGGAATCATGCAACACACACACATCCCATAGTGGTATCTGGGGTATATAACATATGTTCTATAAATATTCATGTTCAAATAAATACATTAATCTAGATCAATGAAACAAGTAAGCCAAAGGAAACTTAAGATTAAGACAGCCTTACTTATAATTTCACTGCCTTTAGATTTATTCTGAATGTTTTCATGTGTATGTCATATTTGTGATGTTTCAAAGTGATCACTTTGATGCAGTGATCACTGCAGTGCAGTGGCGTGAGCTATTATTTCCTCTAAGAATTGGGAACCTGGAGTCCATACATGGGTTTGTTCCTCTACTTAATTTTACTTGGTCCATTGGAAAAGTACCAAGAAAGTGATGTTGTTGTTTACAATTACTGCGTAGCTGAGAAAATGGAACAAGGCGTCAGAAGCCCTCAGCTGCAGTATCCTTAACTTCCACAAGATGGTGCTCCTATTCTATAGAAGTCACTGTATCGCTCCAGGTTCTGTGACTTTTTGAGTTTGTCAAAATTAAGCTGTGCCTGTCTCTGCCTTTTTCGTAGAATTTTTGATGCTTGTTTCTCTCTCCCTTTCTACTTTTCTTTGTTTCTCTTATATTTAAACCTTTACCTTGGCAGTTTATTATATAGAACAAAGTAGGCATCTTTATTGTTTAACAAAATACGGTGAGTTTTATGTTCCTTGAGGTTATCTTTAAAACCTAATAAATGCACAATAATATAGACTACTTATTTCTCTAAGGAAAATCAAATATGCAAAAGTTGTTTCTGAGGTTACTCGTGGCTGTTGATTGTTCTTTTCCCTCGTTAGATATTTTTATTGTATTTTTTAATGACAGGGTTTTACTTTGTTGCCCAGGCTGCAGTGCAGTGGCGTGATCATGGCTCACTGCAGCTGAAAACTCTTGGGCTCAAGTAATCCTCCTGCCTCAGTTTCCCAAAGTGCTGAGATTACAGGCATGAGCCATGGTGCCTAGAACTATTTTGTAAGATTTTTAAGAATTGTGAGGCTTGGAGGTATTAAATTGTTTTTAAGATCATTCATGTGGCTAGTATATGACTATTTTTCCCTCTTTTAAGGTTAATTTGTAAGACTTAGGGCAGTTTTAAAGTTTGGAGGTATGCAGTGATTTGCCACAAATAGTCTAGGTTGCTGGAAGAACCAAAAATTGCATTTAAGTCAGCTTGCCTTAAGTCTACCCCACATTCACTCTGCCTCACTGACATCCTGCTCCTTAGTTCTCTGAATCAATCCTGCTATTCAAGAAAGAAAGTTCAAACAGTACGTTAGTTTAAAAGGTGGAAGTAGATGATTTCTGACAGCTGACAACAGAACAAGTAAATATGAGTCAGCTGATGTGGCAGGGGCCACACGTTGGTATTATAATGTCCATCTTTTTTTTTTTTTTTTGCTTTTGCAGCATCCTTTCCCTTTGGGGAATGTGGCTTACCCCTCTACTTGATTACAATAGAACCAGTAGGACCATCAATCTTGTGGCTTGGTCTTTAGTTCCTGAATGTATGCATGACTCAGACTGGCAAACTGGAGAAACTCCTCCCTGGAGGAAGGGATTGGCTCGAAGGGGGCCCGGAGCCTGCACTGGGAGCCTCATACAGTGTTTTGTGGGACTTGGGTAGCAGTGGGGGCAGAGGACGTTGACATTAATATTGGCTGTTGGGACTGTGAACTCTTAGTACATGTGTAACCATTTTCTTGGTAGTCTTAACTGGGTGCAAAGAAGAAATGACAGCATTATTTCTTGCTACCTGCTGCCTTCTCTGATCCATTGACTCTCACATTCCTGTGCTGTGATAGTATCTTAGGAAAATCCTATGACGACCAAGTCACTTTCAACATCAAAAATGTTTCATTTCAGATGTTGAAAAATCTAATCTCGTCCAAGTCAAAACTTTGATCTCAGATCCTCATTAGAGTTTCTTCCCTCCATCAAGGTCAGGTCTGCGCTGTAGTTCATGATCGTGTGACCATGAAGAGGCGGGCCCTCCCATCCCACTGCACGGCTTACCCGCTTTCCTTCTTTTCCTTCAAGGGTATTGGGCTAAGGCGGAGAGGATGAGGAGGAGAGGCAAGGTCTTACCTGTTTGGTGCTGTTTCAATCTGACTTGGGTATTTTCTGTCGTGGCCAGGTGTTCAAATGTAGATTTTTGGGGGTAGAGGGGTGTTGTTGGGTTTATCAGAGACCCCCTGTGAGTCTTCACCTGGCTCTCGTTCAAGTGGGTTCTTCTTTCTTGTCTTTGTTGTTTTGGTTCCAGTACCTCTCTCAGGACTTTCCAGGGGGCTAATTATTTCTGAATAGCTTTGATTAAAGTAAAATTTATACTTTTGGATTAAAGATTCTCCTCACTGTTTTCTCTCAGCACCACTTTATGCTATTTGACAGAATTCAAAATCACTGTTCTGTTGAAATGTGTAGATGAGGTAGGTTTGAGGGAATGCTGTAGTTTTTTCTGGGTTTCCATATATGACACAACTGATTAGACCATGATGTTATTTTATAGTTGGTGGTACAAAACATGAACTCTGTGATTTTTTTTCATGTGTGCATGTGTTTTTTTTTTCTTTCTTTTATTTATTTTTATTTTCTTTTTGGTTTTTGTCCTGTCAGTTGAGACTCAGAACCTTGGCATCAAAGTATGTTGTTTTTTAGCCCATGTGCAGCCACTGTAATCCTATTATAGCATGATTTAATTGCATAGAATACTTTAAACGGTGGGTGAAATCACTATTATGATTTTCATTATTATACTGAAAGTCTGACAAGGAGTAGTTCTCCTATAGCAGATGATGTGGGTCCTGTTTCCAATACTGGAGTCATAAAAGACCCTCTCGTCCAACTGTTCGCCTTATGTTCAAGTTTCATTTCTGGATTTAAATATTATTTTTCTTAAGTTGGACCTACATTAAAATAACAAAACGGTTAAGCAAGATAATCCAATAATCTGGTCATTACCTGAAATTAAAAGTCTGGCATTTTTTTTCCACTGAGATAACTGATTATTTGGCAGGTTATTTTTGAGTCACTCTGACTCAGCCTGAGTGACTCTTTTTACTCCTGGACTTTATTGACCGCCCTCCTAATGGATGCCAGTGACTTGCCTTTGGCATGTCACCTGCGCCAGCATGAGCTGCCATTCAAATGGTTCTGTGCTCTGACAAGCTGCACTCAGTGAATTGCCAGCTGGATAATTCACAAGGTGCTGCCTGTGCAAGCCAATACCAGCACCTGGAGGCCTTTACAGATGCTGCCGCTAAATGCATGAAGAAATCTCAAGTAAAAGTTGCACTTTTTTCTTTTAATGCATGTATATAAACCTGCAGCATTAACTACCTCTTTGGTTTGAAACTGCAGATGTAAACAATATTTCTTTGCCTAAATTATACCCTATAAGCTTCAGGGGAAAGGAGACCTAGTTATTAAAGGTAAAACATCAAGTCATATAAAATGTCATGTAACAGTAAACTGCAGGCTTCACTGCAATTGCTTGGGACATGGGATGTTGTGGGTGGGATGTTGTGTCTTCCAAACTGTGTTAAACCCGGAGGTTGCAGTGAGTTTATCAGAAATCAGGGGTGCAGTATCCACGATTATAACTTGAAGAAGAGATAAATCCTGACTTGGAGACTATTCAGCAATCTGGTTGGTTCCATTCAATTCAAAGCAATTCAGTTCAGTTTGGTTCAACCTAGTCATTCATTTTCATAAGTGTTTCTGACACACTGTATGTACTGGGCACTGAGAGGATACAAGGAGAAAAAGAGCTGAAACCTGCCTCTGCTAATGCAGTGCTGCTGCTCTGAATCTACTCCTCGCCATTCGTCTCCACCCTGCCCAGCACACTGGAAGGCTGGTTTACGTGGAGCCATCAGTGTTCTTTTGCTGTTGGCTTTGGATTGGTTCAGGCCATGGAAGCCACCAGCAGGAGATGCCAGTGGGTAGGAGAGAGAACTTGGAGAACTTATTCCCCTAACTCCCTCCTGAACTGCAGGCTCACGCCTGGTTTGCATCTGGCCAATCATCCTCCATCCAGCTCTGTCTCTGGATAGATCCTGACTACCCATGGCTCCTTTTTCTTCCCCTTTACATATAAGGTGTGGTGAGTGCTCCTTGGTGTCCCTGTCCCCAGGATGCTGCCCTGGCCTTGTTGCCTTCCATAAGCTCTGCTCACTCTTTTGAAAATACTCTTTCTAAATATAACTCTTTCAGATTATTCCGTTTTCCTGTACCATCCGTGCCTTGCAGAGGAGCCCAAAGGATACCCAGAAGTAGGCTTCCACCTGAATTAATTCCTTTATAGTTGAGTGCCTATTATGGGTCAAGTGACTAGGTGCTAGGTCCTGGGGGTATAAACCTCTGTAAATATGACAGATAAAATCCAGCTCTCAGTGAAAGCATTTCCTATTGTAGTGCACAGAAATCAAATCAGTGATAGCAAAATAGCAGTGAGTTGAGTGCAGGGCAGCTGATGTTAGGGTACATGAGAGCTTACCTTGTGTTTAGATGGAGGCCCTGTGAGTGTAGCTTGAGTCAAAATAGAAAGCAAGATGGGGGCATTAATTAGATACAGGTGTGACAGCACTGGGGTAGTAGAGAGTGTGGTGGGAAGAAGGAAACACCTCTGTGGAGACATTAGGGTAAACAGGAGTGGGGCCCCTTGGAAGAGAATGAACATTCATTCTGGCTAGAATGGGAGAAGACACAACAGGGAGACGGAGGTAGAGGGTGAGGTGAAGAGAGGCCAGATGCTAACCTCGTATCCCCTGTGGGTAGGTTGGGAGTTTATCTTAAGGGGATGGGAAATCATTGACAACAAGTCTTTAAACAATTGGATGTGAGTTTTAGGAGTCTGCTGGCTGCAGGGTCAACATGGTGTGAGCTTTAGGAGGCTGCAGGCTGCAGAGTCAAGATGGATTGGAATGGGGGGATTGGGAGGCAGGGAGCTAAGAGGCTCTGTGAGTAATCTAGGCAGAAGATAATGTTGACCAGAGCTCACAGTGTCCTGAATTAAGAGAGGCAGATGTGTTGAGAGAGATTTAGTCACTTTCTCTTTACTCTCTCTTTCTTAGCTACCCACATGTGGTTGTTAAATCAAATTTAGCCTAAAGCTGCCTCCTTACATATTTTAAGCTCAGCCTAAAAGTTTCTCTGTACATAGTGCACTGTAACTTAATGGAGTTGTAAACAGACTGTAACCTACTCTTGTGCCAATCACTGAGTTTTGACCAACATGGGCCAGTTTTTCCACCCCCATTCAAATAAGGCAAATGCAGAGCTGTAGTCAGTCAGTGGTTTCTGTACCTCACTTCCGTTTTCTGTAGGCCTCTTTCCTTTTTCTGTCTGGAAATCTTTCACCACGTGGCTGTGGTGGAGTCTCTCTGTGCCTACTCTGGCTTGCAAGGCTGCCCCATTAAAAACTCGTTCTTTGCTCAATTAAACTCTGTTAAATTTAATCTGAGCATGGTTTTTCTTTTAACATGGTCAGCTCCAGACGTCTTTTCCCAGAGAGACGTACTTGATTGGGTAGAAGTCCCAGAAGCAAGAAGCTCCAAGGCACCAGGCACCGTCAGAGTGGTGGGAGAGAGGCAGGGCTGTGGGGGAGATGGATGCACTGCTGAATCCTGCAAGCAGGAGCCCTGGGAAGGAGTCCTGCAGGGCCCACGGAGCCTCCGGAGCACCACGCAGGGCACCGTTGCCCGCTAGTGTTCCCAAGGAAACAGGACCTAACAACCAAGTGAGGCTGAGAACCCCAAGTCCTGGTGCTTCCTTCTGCTCTGCTCTTTTTAGCCCCCAGGGAGGAAGAGCTAGATCCAGACAGGAGAGAGCTGAGAGTGCCTGAAGCCCACGGTGCTCCGTTCCCACCCAAGCTTAAAGAGAAAGCGTAGACCACAGCCCCCACCTCACTTTAGGTTCCACAAGCCAGGAGGCTGCTCGGTGCTGAAACAGGAGAGAGTGTTGAATCAGAGGAGAAAGACGGTTTTAAAACAAAAGGACTGTGTTTGTAAATAACTGAAGGTGTTCAGGAATCCTGGAATATGCCTAAGGTGTCAATATGGGAGGGGAAAGAAGATTTGACAGAGTAGAATCGAGAATAAAATGATTTCTTGTGCATTCCACAATGAGTTCTCAGCACACACACATATAAATACATATAAATTTAAATTTGCACAAATATTAAACCGTATATATGTACATATTTACATAGAAGTGTATATACACAATTTTGTGCTTATACATTTATATTTTTACTTACAATAACATGTATGTATGTACACACACATACTTTCCTGTATACATTTATTGTGAAAATTTGGAAAATATATATACGTGTGTATATATATATATATATATATATATAAAAGAAGATGAAAATTATCTTGTCACTCAATAACTTCATAGCATTTTATTGTATAAAACAAATGCCTTTTTAAAAAGTCTTCCCCATTGAGACAAGTTGTTAAGACACTGTTTAAGGCATTTGATAGATAATATGAACGTGTTTTCTAGAGAAATTGTACCAGTTTACATTGTTTCTTGCACCCTTTACAGCATTTGGTATTAGAATAATATTGATACTACTAATAAAAACTTTTGTCATTATGGTAAGTAAAAAATAGAAGCCTGGCCGAGCGTGGTGGCTCACACCTGTAATCCCAGAACTTTGGGAGGCCAAGGCAGGCAGATCACGATTTCTTTACTTTGTGTTTCTTTTATTATTAGTGAATCTAAGTTTATCATTAGATGTATTCTGCTCATGCATATGACTCTGTGATTTGAGTGGTCATGATTATTGCCTATTTTTAAAAACTGAAGGATGGGCAAAGTGGCTCATGCCTGTAACCCCACTTTGGGAGGCCAAGGTGGGAAGCATTGCTAAGGCCAGGAGTTCAAGACCAGCCTGGGTGACATAGGGAAACAAAAATTTTTTTTAAAAGCTGGGAATGGTGGAGCACATCTGTGGTCCCAGCTACTTGGCAGGCTGAAGTGGGCAGATTGCTTGAATTTGGGAGGTTGAGGCTGCAGTGAGCTGTGAATATACCAATGCACACCAGCTTAGGTGACAGAGTGAGACCCTGTTTTAAAAAAAAAAATAAAAATAAATGAAGGATTTATTCCCTTTTTGTTTTAGAAAAAAATTATATACTAAAAATACTCATCTTGTGTAATGTACTCTGAAAATATTTTTCCTGTCTTTGAATTCAATTTTTGCTTTTTATGCTACAGATGTTTCTAATTGATATGCAGTTAAAAATATCAATTTTCTTTAAGATGCTTCCTTGTTTTTCTACTTAGGATGGCTTTCCTTACCCTGTGATCAGAAAAATTTTGCCTATATTTTATTCTACATTTGCTTTGTTTCATTTTTAAACATGAAACACTTCAAGCTATGCTGAATTAATTTTGATTTGGGTTTTGCAGTAGAAATCTACTCCCCCATCCCCTATCCCAGTGTGCCATCAATTATTAAGTAACAATTATTGAATAACTTATTCTGCCTTAAATCCATGAAGAGTTTGTTTTCTTCCATCATAGGAGTCAACATGATGTAGGGTGAAGATCACAGACTTTGCAGTGAAAACCACCTGGGCTTGCATTGCTTCACTTTGTTATTTACTAGCTGAGGACCAAGGCAATTCACCTAAAATTCCCAGTTACCTTGTAATGTAAAATAGGCTAATAATACCTTAGCAGGTTTTAAAGAGGAGTAAATGAGATAAGTCATCTGTAATACTTCATTCGTATGTGTTAATAGATTTAGTTTCATTATTTTGTATTCCATTTACTTGAAGACATTCTGAACTGGGAGCCAGAAAATACGAGGATTTTTATAACCCCACTACTTTTTTTTTTTGAGCTATCCACTTCACTTTATTTCGATTTAAGTTAATAATTTCTATAAAGTATAAGCAATAGTTACAAAAGGAAAGTCAGTTTTTACTGTCTCAAATGAGATTCTGTTCGTGTTTCTCTGTATTCTATACATAAGATATATATTATTTCTATGTATATATATGTGTGTGTATATATAGACATACACATACACACACACACACACAGAGGGGAACTTTAAAGACTGCAGAGAGGTAAATAAGTCTAAAATACATTTATTAAGATTTCCATGAAGGATTAGAAACATAGTCCATCTTTAGAGGCAGATACTTAGTTACATCTTTGAGTTGGCTTTATTAAAAGGAGAAAAATTGAACTTACTATGCAGCTGCTTGGTTTCAAGTAACAGAAACTGAGTCTGCTTAAGTTTTGCAGAGAGGGTGTTTGGAAGGATGTGGAGTTGCTCATGGAATGGGAAGGGGGAATGATGAGCAAGGGACTACAGCAGCTGTTTGTGTGCGGCTGGGGGCGGTGGGAGCTGGGTAAGTGGATTCTTTATAGCAGGAATTGAAAAATACATCTCTTAAACACTCCCCCACCTAAGGAAGAAAAAAAAAACTGTGTTCAATTTTTAGTTTTAATCATTCTGCTGAAGATGAAAACTTTGGGGAAGAGAACATATGCGGCCCCAACTTATGTCATGTGCTCACCTTTGGCTAGAGGTGGGTAGGGTGATTTAATGACGTGTGCAAGACTATGTCTACAAAGGGTAGAAGGAATTCTCTAAAACAAAATTGAGGTGATATTTAATATTTAGACGGATGTGATACCGGGTGGCAACATACAACAAATGTCACAGTGCAGTGTCAGGCCTGTTTTCCTGCACTAGCTTTATGGGAGCCTGAGAGGAAGAAGCAATCAGGAGAGAACTTCTAGGATAAAAGTCACATGACTCTTAATTGGGCTTGTTTAGCCCAGCTTCACTTCCTAGGATGGCAGCCCAGCGTTGCCAATGCTGGACTCATAATGATCAACTAACTTTTCAAGATGTATGAGGATGGGGAGAAGGTCCATGATGCTGCCACTGCAGAGGACCTGGAGGTCTCAGCTTAGGGAAGATTTAGTGTCTGAGATACTGTAGCCCAGAACATTAACCACAGCAAGTGCCACATTCTTCAGAGACAATAAATGGTAGAGGACGAACACAACTGACTTCGCTTAGTCCTAAGACTCAAGACTTTTCTGTTTTGGCATAATGAAATCTCCTAAAGTAGAAAAGAAAGGAAATGGAAACATGAATTCATAAGGCTGCACCTTTCTCTCTGTGCAAATTCCTGGGGGAAGGTGATCCATTAGAAACAGAGGCAGACATGCCAAGAGCAATAAAGGGGCAGGCTCTCTGGGCTAAGCAGCTGTAGCTAAAGGCTTTCCCTGAGAATCTTGCTCATTCATTAATTCTGGCTTTGGAAGTGGGCCAAGCTGTGTGGTTTCCCCACAGCAAGGGGCAAGATCCTAATGATTAAATGCTCTTTGTTGCCTTGCATTTCACTTTTTCTTAGTAATGCACTTTGAAGAATGGAAAATTGAGTTTTCAATACTTTGTTGTTTGCTGAAGCTAAAGCTAGAAGTAATTGAAGCCAGTTGAAAGCAGAAGGGAATGGGCAAGGTAAAACTTACAGCATGGAGGAGGCCAAGGACTAAAGTTTGGTGCCTCAATGGATCAAGCTCTCTCCTCCTATGGCATTTCTCATTTTTATTTTGCTGAAAATCTTAGTTACAATTTGTTTTTGGAAAATCAGGTTATCGTTTGGAAAATACACTCCTTTTCACATTCTTTTCGGATCAATAATACTTCGATGTAAGTAAAAGACATAGGACCAGAGTAGTAAGAAATGATTTCCTAGTGAACAGCAAAGTGTCACCATTCTTTGCTTAAAAATCTCAGGCTGCAGGCCTGGTGTGGTGGCTCATGCCTGTAATCCCAGCACTTTGGGAGGCTGAGGTGGGCGGATCACAAGGTAATAAGATCGAGACCATCCTGGTTAACATGGTAAAACCCCATCTCTACTAAAATACAAAAAATTAGCCAGGCATGGTAGTGCGTGCCTGTAGTTCCAGCTACTCGGGAGGCTGAGGCAGGGGAATCGCTTGAACCCGGGAGGCGGAGATTGCAGTGAGCCAAGATCAGGCCACTGCACTCCAGCCTGGCGAAAGAGTGAGACTCTGTATCAAAAAAAGAAAAAAAACCTTTGTCCGTGTCTAAGCAACTAGAGTCTCCTCTTTTACTGTATTTGGATGGTTGACCAGAACCTTATTTAAATAAATTAACATCCCTATTGAATCTTTCTGAGTACATCTGAGTCATCTTGAAGAAATAAAACGCTTTTGTTTGGTGATGCCAAAAATTGATCAATAATTTAAGTAGATTTAAATCTGGACTAGTTCTTGGTATAGTGAAGATGATCTATACATGTTAATTAAATGAATGAATAAATTAAGCTAGTTTTCTCAAACAACCCATAAACACAGGAAAAATGCTTTCAAACAATGGTGTGGCTGAATAAGTAATTAAAATCTTTTAGTCTAGCGACCCTATATAAACACAGTTCTAGTCTTCATCTGTTTGTTGTGGATGAAAGAGAATGTATTTGTCGGTGGGAAACTACTGCTCTTTTAGGATGAAGAGCCAGGCTGCGTGAAGACTAGTTCCTAAACCAGTATCTATTTGCAGCAAACAAGTTGGCCACTTTTAACTTCTTTAGGTTTATTTTGGCATTCGATTCAGCCTGATTTCGGGCTAGGAGGAGAGTGAAACTGTGACACAGTACATTTCAATGGAAAAGTTTGGCTTCTACATTTTGTTATTTATTCAATAGCTGCTTTTTAAATGTTGGTAACATGCAAAGCAATATGGAAGCTGCTAGGCATCCCAGCCAAGAACTTAATAGTAGATACAATTACCATTACCTATATTCTTTGAAACATTTTTATTGAAATATAATTTACATATCATAAAGTTCACCCATTTTAACTGTGTAATTCAATTGTTTTTAGTAGCTTTACAGAGTTATAGAGTTATGCAGCCATCATTACAATTTAATTTTTGAAAATTTTAATCAATGTCCCCAAATAAACCCTTTACCAATTAGCTCCCTGTCTCTTCTCCTTCAGCTCCAGGAAACCACCAATCTACTTTCATTCTCTATAGACTTGCCTGTTCTGGATATTCTGTATGAATGGGATCATATAACCTATGGCCTTTTATATCTGATTTCTTTCACTTAGCATAAAGCTTTTGAGGTTCATCCATACTATAGAATATATTAGTACTTCATTTCTTTTAATTGCTGACTAACATTCGACAGTGTTTATCCATTCATCAGTTGATGGACTTTGCGTTGTTTACACATTTTTGAATATTAAGAATACAGCTGTTATAAACGTTTGTGTACAACTTTTTTTTGTGTGACCATGTTTTCATTTTGAGTATATACCTAGGAATGAATGGCTAGGTCATATAATAATCTTATATTTACTCTTTTGAGGAACTGCCAACCTATTTCCCACAATGACTTCATTATTTTACACTCACATTTACCATGTCTTTAAAGAAAAAAATGAGGATCTATTGCCCAAGTTAAAGGATTATTGTACTCACTGAAGACGGCATGTTTATAATGTATTTAGCACAGTATCACATCAGACATAATCCTCACAGTAAGCCTATATGGATGATATTATTATAAAGCCCATTTAGAGATAAGAAAGCTGAGGAGTGAAGAAGTTCAGGACTTGTTCAAAATCATATGGAAAGTGGTAGGTAGATTTGAGACTCTTAATATGTATTCATTTGGCCCCAGACCAGTGCTTTGAAGAGATGAGTTTCCCTTTTAGTTATGGAGATGAAAATTAGCATTTATGCTAATCATATACTAGCTAAGCAGCATAGATCTAATTGAGGGGATATACCTTCTAAAGCCATAGGACTACCCTTCTGATCCAGGATGAGATGGCAGATGCCATCAGTGTTATATTGATTAATGTGCTAATGACATTAGAGGGAATTTCTGTTTGATCCATTTTAAGGAGTTTTAAATCTAAGAAAATGGGAAAAATAAAATACCTAATTAGCTTGGTTGGGTTTAGGCCATAATCCCAAAAGACACAATGCTAAATGCTGTGATCCTGAAAGTTGAAATCCCTAAGGAAAGTCAACAATCCGCCAAATCACAATCCCAAATGATCAAAATCAGAAAAGTATAGTTACAAAAAAAAAAAGAAATCTGAAAATACCTTTGTTTACGTTTTTAAAAGCTAATTTATTTGAGAAACACATAAAAACACAACAGAACACTTCATAGTCCACTTGACAAATAGGCAAAAATAACATACATATTTTTGCAAATATACCTAGGTACTCAGGTATACTAATGACAGTCACATGGGTATCAGAATTATAAGCAGATGAATTGTATTCATAAAGAAGTAGATCAAAAAGAGAAATGTATGAACACATGTCACTATAGTTGGTAACTGTGTGCACCCACCTTTATAACCGTGGTCATCTGAAATACTATGATGGAAAACCTAAGCTATTGACAAAATGAATCTAAAATCATGATGAGTCACCACCACCTATTCCAGTTGCCCAGAGAGAGAAAATCTTGAGGAATTTTTATCTTTTATAAATGTGGATATACAAAAAGAACATCTCTTCATTAAGATAGTTTCAGTGCTTTTATATACACATACAATGCTTACACACAGAGTAAATGTTGTGATAATGTACTTTTGTGGAGTCAAATTTGTAAAAACTGCATAAATTAGAACTTTTTAAGAGTCTACATATTTTCACATTGCTGATAAATACATACCCAAGACTGGGAAGAAAAAGAAATTTAATTGGACTTACAGTTTCACATGGCTGGGGAGGCCTCAGAATCATGGTGGGAGGCTAAAGGCACGTCTTACATGGCGGCAGCAAGAGAAGAATGAGAAGCAAAAGTGGAAACCCCTGTTAAACCCATCAGAGCTTGTGAGACTTACTCACTATCATGAGAATAGCACAGGAAAGATCAACCTCCATTATTCAGTTACCTCCCCCGGGTCCCTCCCACCACATGTGGGAATTCTGGGAGATACAATTCAAGTTCGGATTTGGGTGGGGATACAGCCAAATCATAACACTATGCAATTTATACCTCCAGTATTGGAAATGATATGAAGATAAAATACGTAACAGTGAATTGGTGCTTCAGCAAAGGAAATTTCTATTTTTTGCCCTGTGTTTTCTCTTCTATGATCTTTGAAACACTTGTACTATTTGGAAAGTGATTGTGGTCTGCAAGTTTTATAAGTATATGCTGTTCCATTTGAAAGTGTAGTTATTACTTGGCTCTTGTGATTAAGCAAGTTATTTTTGCTTTTGCAACACCAATAATAATCAGCTTTACACTTTGTGTAAACTATCTTTCACCATTAAGAAGCCTTATACACTTAATTCATAGCCTTTTTTCGAGGGAACAGTTTCACTGATTTCTTCCATTATACTGTACGGCATACAGTAAGAAGGAATAATACTCAGCCTCCCTAATACCAAATCCATATTAGTCAGGGTTCTCCAGAGAGTCAGAATCAACAGGATATGTGCATAGATAAATGAGAGATGATTTATTAGGGGAATTGGCTCTTGCAATTACAGTGTCTGAGAAGTTCCAGGACAGACCATCTGCAAGTTGGAGACCCTGGGATGTCACTAGTGTGGCTTAGTCCAAGTCCGAAGGCCTCAAAACTGGGGAACCTGATTGTGTCACTCCCAGTCTGAGGCCAATAGCCTCAGGACCCAAGGGGCCACTGGTGTTAAGTCCTAAAGTCCAGAGACCAGAGAGCCTGGAGTTCTGATGTCCAAGGCAGCAGAAAAAAAGCCCTGTCTTAATTCTCGATTTGCCTTTTATATTTGTTCTCTGGCCCCCTGCTGATTGGATGGTGCCTGCAAAGCTTAGGGAAAGATTTTCCCCACCAAATCTATGTGGACTGACCATTCATCTTCTCTAAAAACACTCACAGACCCCAAAAATAATGCTTTACCAGGTTTCTAAGAATTCCTTAATCCAGTCAAACCTAAAATTAAGCCCACAAGTCCCTACCTTGTCAACATGGCACCCAAACACATCATCTTAAATCGTACTTAATTACCAAATAAAAACAGTAACAAGGTAATAGTTCTGCCTATCATGTTGCAGCTACCCTGAGAATAACCCAGAACACAGATTCCTTCCCCAGAATTCGGTTTTCAGGATTTCAACCCTTGGGATTTTAATCCTTAAGGATTGTGATTTTTTGGATTTTATATGTTAGAGATTTTAGACTTTAGGGATTTTAATCATTTGGGATTTCAACACTTGGGATGTTGGCATTCAGGATTGTGTCTTTTGGAATTGTGATGGGCACTGAGCCCACACAATCTGGTGAGTGCTTACTGCAGACCAAGCATTTTGCTGAGCAATTACATTAGATACAGTAAGTCCAATCTTCACAATAGCACTCTGAAATAGGCACTGGAATTGGCCCCATTCAGCGGATTGGGAAATACTGGCCTAATGTTAAGTACTTTTGACTTGGTCATATATCTAGGAGGGTGGGTGATATAGCTGGGACTTAAACACACGAAACCTGGCCCCGGAGCCTGGGCTCCTAAGCTTAACATCATGAAATCCTTTTAGAAGCAGCAACCACTATGAAATTCACTCTGCTATAAGACCTCACTGTAAAAGATTGGTCTGTGGTTACTTTGAAAATAGAGGATTTAAAATCTGTGTCCAGTAACTGCAATTTTAGTTTTCAACTTCAAAGTAATATATGAATAGAATTATAGCTTTTTAGTCTTGACAGATGTCACCACTCTATGGCAAACTTTTGAAGAGACATTGTGTTCCAAAAGCTGCAAGTACAATAAATCTCTGTGTACAACACCAAAACCTTTTTCTCTCAGTGGGGTGTTTTGTTGTGGGATTCCTGGATAACCCACATTAAGGACTGTCTGTAAAGTGAGAAAATCAAGTGATGGTATCATATAGGCCAAAATAACTGTCCATAGGGTGTCTTGGGCCCTTTGGTGGCATCCTGGGGGAGACAGCTCAGTTCTGCTCCTGGGATAACTGGTAGAAGACATTCTTCCAGGCTATCCTCAGAACTTGGCTTTCAGGCTGCACACAGAGCTGGAACAGGACTGGGAAATGGTCAAAACTGTATATTTCAAAACAGCTAAAGAGAGAATTTTTCACCACAAAGATATGTTAAATATTTGAGATGAGAGATACGGTGATTCGCCTGATTTGATCATCCCGCAATGTATACATGCATCAAAACACAACATTGTACCCCATAAATATGTATAGTAACTATCTGTCAATTAAATACAAAACAAATAGTACAAGAAAAAGAGGAAACAAGATCAGGGACTGGGGCGATGTAAGCCCTGATCAAACACACATACTCTCTCATGTAATTTTCATGAAGGAACTGAACATGCTGTTTAATCCTCTGGGTTGTGCTTTCTTTGTCTATCACTTCATAGAGTTATTTTGAGTATGAAATGATTTGAAACATATACAGCACTTAGGAGCAGTACTGGGACCATCAGTAGCTCTTATAATTATGAGTGTTTAGAAGCATGAGCTTTATAATCAGATAAACCTGGGTTTGACTCATGACTTTGGTACTTACTTTCTCATCTAGAGAAGGCTGAGATACACAGATATTTCCGCTCCCTGTTTGATAGTAAGGAGATTCTTACTGTCAATTTCCCATTTCCTACCATCTCCCTGGAGTTAAGTGTGGACAGGTGACTGCACTTAAGCTTACAGAAACTTAGCACAAGTGATGTGCACCACTTCCGGGCCTGGCTCATTAACCCTCCCAGGTACTCTCTTGCATTTTCCTTCTCTTCTTTATTCTGCTAGAATATCCAAGTTGACAGAGCTTCTGGCAGCCAGGTCTCTGCCTTCCTCTTCACCAACTTAGTAGGCAAGAATTGAGCATCTATTGTGTTAGTGCCAGTATGCAATTTTAGGTTTGTTTGTTAGAGCAGTTAGGTATGGCCACACTTAATATGTGACCTCAGGCAATTATTTATCATCTGTGAACTTCTATCTGTAAAATGGGGGTAATGGTATTTATATTACGATTTTGTTGTAAGGATTAAATGAAATCAAATGTAAAATTTTCAGCATGATCAGGTTGTTGTTTATTTATTTATTTATTTTTTTGAGACCGAGTCTTACTCTATCAGCAGGCTGGAGTGATCCCAACTCACTGCAACTCCTGTTTTCCTGTTTCAAGCAATTCTCTTGCCTCAGGCTCCCAAGTAGCTGGGACTACAGGCATGCACTACCATGCCTGGCTAATTTTTTGTATTTTTAGTAGAGACGGGGTTTCACCGTGTTGTCCAGGATGGTCTTGCTCTGTCGACCTCGTGATCCGCCCACCCTGGCCTCCCAAAGTGGTTGCTATTTTTACTATTTACATACCCCTAACATCGAATAGTTAAAGTGTTAGGAAACGTTTGATGGTCCTTTTACCTGACTGCAGTAAAAATCCCTTTTCTCTCAGTTGTGTGAGAGAAAAGCTATGTTGTTTTTCCAGAGCTCTGGTCGAACAACAGAGGGAGAATCTATCTGTCCTTTTTATCATCTATTCCCTTGACACCTTTACATTGAGATTTTGCTGAGAATCTAAACTCCATGAGGGTTGAGACTGGGTCTTATCTTACATCTCTTTCCCCCAGAGTAGCTAGCCTAGTGTCTTATATATAGCAAATGATTAACACATGTTTCTTAGACATTTTTTATTGTCTAGCATTTATTATTTGCACACTGTGTTTCCAGCACTGTGCTTGAGGTTCATTTTCTTGCATTATTTTCATGCAGAGTATCTCACGTGAAACTCCTACAATATTATGAAATGACCAGTATTTTTCTCCATTCTAGAGATGAAGTCACATTACATAGCCGTAACGGCATAATTTGGATAGGAATTTGGGTAATCTAACTTCAGAGCCACTATAGTTCCTCTTATGGATGAATAATAGTAATCTTTAGCTTACTGAGTATGTATCATGTAAATGCTAAACTCTTTACATGTGTAAACCTAGTTAATATAGCTGTGTAAAGATGGAATTTGTACACTAGGTGGAATTTGTTATAAAAGAAAATGCTAAAGGATGCCTAACTAAGGCATCCAACTCAGTCTTTGCTGTCTGTCTTTGGGGAAAATTGATAAAAGGAAAAATCTACCCGTGAATATTTGATAATTATGAAAAAGAAAATCTGGCTGTGCATATGGTAAAAGAATTATTTAAGCCTCACTCATTCCTTCACCACTGAGTTAGTACCTACTGTGTGTCAGGCACTGAACAAGGAGCTGAGGATACAGAGAAGTCAGCCTCTGCCCTCAAGAGCTTTTCTTTCTAGTGGGTGAGGGAAAAACATAAACTTAGGGAACTTAAGACATATTAGAGCAAGAACCAGCTGAATTCTTTATGCCAGGAACAGTTGGACGTAACATGACCAGTTTGCACAGTCAGAAGCAGCGGAGTAGGAGGTAATAACTTTGCTTTTACATAAAATGAATGATTTATGAGTGTTTTCTGTTGGGGGGCAGGGAAGCAAAAGAAATGAGACTTACAAGTATTTGTTGGGTTCATTTATTTTAACATTTCCCATATGCTCAGAAGACAACGTAATAAAATGTACTTTCTTTGTTAGACACTGAAGAGCTTGGCAGACCTTCTTATTTCTCGTATTCCAATCTCTTGTTACGATGTCTGCTAATATTTCCTGTAAGTTTGTCCTATTTAACTTAAAAAAAATTTTAAAAACAAAACATACACAACAACAACAACAACAACAATTCAAGTGGGTTCTATTCCACAGTTTCTTGGGACCATGTTGGCTATAAGGAAGTAAATAAAAACTGTAGGATAAGAAGTTGTAGACCATTGAGATCCACAATACTGCTAGTAATACTCAGGATTTCTGGAGTCCAATGGAGCTCTCTCAAAGCTTGTTCTGTATCTGCTTATCTTTGCCTGATTTAATACTCCAGGGAAGTTTGCCAAGAAAGTAATCTGATGCTTATTTTCAAGGTTAGGAAGTAGAGTCTCAGAGAGGCATAATTACTTGTCTCAGGTCAGATCAACAGTATGTAACAGAACCATGTCTTGAACCAGGCTCTTTCTATGCAATTGTTTCAGCTGTAATATGCTGCAGATATCTTGACTTTGAATTAGAGCAAGAAGCCTGTATTTTAATGTTTGTCATCTATTTTTTTGGTATCAAAAATTTTATTATTCATCAAAAGTTTTTCCTAAAAATGATGCTTTAGATATTTAAATAGATCCTACAAAGGCAATTTTAAAAATTATTTTTCTGGTTCCTACCCATCCACTAATTTTTTTAAAAAATGATGCTTCCAGTATTTTTATGAAAAATATGTAAAAATAATTTCTGGGTTAGTTTTCTTGAGCATGCCTAGCTCTACTGAACTTGAGCTGTTGGTAAGAACTAGATGTTTCAGATCTGTCTACACCTCAACAGCTCAGAAGTTTGATTGGAACAAAGACACAGTGCCGAGAGCAGCTCTGGGTGGGTCCTTCAGTCCTTGACCATGTACCTTGCTGACAGCTCCCCAGCCTAAAATATGCTAGTGTGAGTCTGGCTTGTTCATTGCTTGGCAGGACCCAAGAACAAGTTTCCTGAGCCTGGCATTGAGTTCTTTAGGGGCAATGCATGAATTTTTATAACGTATCCACCCACGTCACCTCATTCTTTCAGAAATATGTAAATTCCTGGCAATTCTTTCTTTTTCAAAGGAGGAAGGCCCACTGCAGTATATTGTATCAATCTCCTTTCTGTCTGTAATACAGGGCCCCGTTTTCTCTTCCTAGGCATTGGTGACTATTTTCTCACAATTTTATCAGTCTCTGGCTTTTCTTCTCTGGTCCGTTTGCCACATTATAACTGGAGTTATTTTGCTTTGCTGGAATTTTAGAAGAGAACCTGTCATTCTCTCACTTAAAAACCTCAGAAGGCTCAGTATATTTAATGGAAGACACAGCCCAAAATCAGGGAATTCAGGGTCCCAGGAACACCCAAGTAATTGACCTCAAGTGACCTTTCCAGATCCTCAGTACCAGCTCCAGGCACCTACACTACCCTCCATTCCAGCCCCTGAGGCCTTTCTGCCTGTTCTCTATTAAAGCAAACATTTCACACCACCGCCTTTTTCTTCTGTTTCCCAAACAAAAATACACTTAGTCACACTGTTTACCTATCAAAGTGTCTTCACTCATTTAAAGTCCAGTTTACACACCTCCTACTGTGGGATGCTTCCCCTGATAATCCCCTAGAATTACATGTCGGTAGCACATTACCTGTGTGAACATTGAATGTCACACATTGAATGTGTGAACATTGAACTGTCACTCTTTCTTGCCTATAAGGTAGCTGCTTTTGTGTCTGTTTCATCTACTAGATTATGAGGGTTGGCTTCATTAGCATGAGACCTGTGAAACTGCCCAGTAACCCATGTTTAGAAGGACACACATTTGACTCAATGCTTTGCTATTGCCATCTTGAAATTCTTACGATTTTTCAAACAAGTTGCTCTACATCTTCATTTTACACTAAGTCCTGCAAATATTATAGGTGATCCTGTCTTAAGAACTGGGACTATTTCAAATTCATCATTCACTATACCAGCTCTATGCCTTTCACCTAGTTGCTATTTTAAACTTCGTATTGAAAGAAAATGGAAATGAGTAGCCAAAAACTTGCTTAATGACAACATTTCAGAGCAGAAGCCTGGCTTGAGACATACTTGAGATGTCTGGGTATCCAGAGACATAAAGTTTCCCAAGGTCTTGTGTCAATGGAAGTAAGTTTCAGGATTTTTCACAAACCACATTTACTCCTTATTGGAGAGCGGCATGTTTCTACCAGATGTAAATAACAGGCTTGACGATGAAGCCACCTCTGGGGCTGCCTGGTGGAGCTCTGAGGCGTGGGATTGGAATCTCTTATAAAGATGGGAGGCAAAGGATTCCCTTCCAGGCTCACATGATGTGAGATTCTTGGCATTCTTTCGGTAGTAACCACAGAGGTTACTACCCACGCACTGGGTTTCTTACAGAGTCATCTTTGTGTTTTTCTAGACCAAGTTGCCCCAAAGAGAGGCAAAGGGATTGCTCCTAGAAAGGATGACCTCCAGCCAGGCGCAGTCGCTCACTCCTGTACTCCCAGCACTTTGGAAGGCTGAGGCGGGTGGATCACCTGAGGTCAGGAGTTCAACACCAGCCTGGCCAACATTGTAAAACCTTGTTTTTACTAAAAATACAAAATTAGCTGGGCGTGATGGCACATGCCTGTGATCCTAGTTACTTGGGAGGCTGAGATAGAAGAATTGCTTGAATCTGGGAGGTGGGGGTTGCAGTGAACTGAGATTGTGCCATTGCACTCCAGCCTGGGTAACAAGAGCAAAACTTCATCTCAAAAAAAAAAGAAAAAAAAAAAGGACCACCTCCAAGGGAGACCGAGTTTGAAGGACAGGAAGAGGAGGCGAAAAGCCGTCAGGAGGGAGTCACTCTTTTATTCCAGACAGTATTCTTTACTTTTGTTCCTGCCAGACAGGATGAAACTGTTACCTCTAGGACTGAACACAGTGACTTCTGTTTACCTTTGCTTGTGTTTGAAATTCAAATTTCTTGCCTTCAAGAAAAGAGAACTATGCTATAGCAGTTGTTAATAATGTAGGCTGTTTCTTTAAAGAATTATAAATTAATGATTATTTTTTTAAAAAGAGAATACTGGGGCTTTTTAGTAGAAGGATGTAAAATTTTTGTGTTGAGGACTGAGGAAAGGAGTCCTCCTCCATTTGGAAGGAGGAGGGCTCTTGTGTTGTAGTAGTAGGAAAACTGCCACAGATCATACGTACATGAATGGCTGTTTTCCAATAAAACTTTATTTATAAAAACTGATGACAAGCTGCATTTGACCTTAGGGCTATATTATGCTGATGCCTGCTTTAGAGAAATTGACAATTTTGTACTGAAAGAAATTTTGCAGAAATGCTTCTCTTAATATTATTCACAATACCAAGCATCTTAAATGGCCATTGTCCATAGAATGATACTGCATGTTATTTTATAGTTAATCAGTGAAATACTATATAGTATTGAAAATTAATGATCTCTGACTACATACATCAATGTCAACTGATTGTAGACACAATGAAAAACAAATAGAGTAAGGCAGAGAAGACACATATGTAACATGATCCTAAAGTTTAGAGCAGGTAATCACAATATAAATATATTTAGTGATACATACAGAGGTGGGTGAAACAGAAAAAAAGGAACTAAAGAGGAAAGGAGGGGGATAGACAAGAGAGGCATGGAATTATCATTGGGGAGAAAATGGATATGAGACTGCATCAAGTTCTGGGACTTCAAGAGTACTACATGTCAGTTCTGTTTCTAAAGCTGATCTGATGAACATAATGATGATTATTTTATTTTATTTTATTTTTTGGGACAGAGTCGTACTCTGTCACCCAGGCTGAAGTGCAGTGGTGCAATTTTAGCTCACTGCAACCTCGGTCTCCTGGTTTCAAGTATTCTTATGTCTCAGCCTCCCGAGTAACTGGGACTACAGGACTGCACTCCCATGTCCAACTAATTGTTTTTTTTTTTTTTTTGTATTTTTAGTAGAGACAGAGTTTCACCATTTTGGCCAAGATGGTTTCAGACTTCTGACCGCAAGTAATCTGCCTGCCTTGTCCTCCCAGGGTGCTGGGATTACAGTGTGAGCCACTGCATCTGGCCTATTTTTTAAATTTTTTTATTTTATTAGGTTAGTGCAAAAGTAATTTACGTTGGTGCACCAACCTAATATTTAATAAGAATACATATTTTATGTGTACTTTTTGGTAGATATACAGTTAAAAATATAAGTAAGGCTAAGTAACTTAGCAAGATCATTAGACTAGTAAGTGGCAGAATTAGAGTTTGGACTTTAGTCTCTTTGGCTCCAAAGCTCAAAATCTTTCTAATCACTTCTTATGTGCCTAGGTTTAAGCTAGCATTATTTTATTGAATTCCTTTCACTTTATTGCTTCTCTATTCATACTGAGATACCACAAAACAGATTTGTACAGCCTCCATTTTTACCCAAATCAGTGGAGCCTGTCGAATTAATTGGTTGTGACACTCAGCTTCCAGAATGTGTAATTATCAACTGCATTGAGTGGGAAGTTCAGATGACAGTGAATAGTACATGTAGACAGAAATCTGTGTGTTGCTACAACTGAAGAACAAGCCAAGAATGTAACATTAATCAAAATGCCAATGTAGTTGTATACCAGAAAATAGTTCTATGTGGAAATGCAAGCCAGGGCAATCTGTAAAACATTCCTATTTGTAATCCACAATAAGTCTCTGTGCATCATATTCTCCTTTTAACACCCAGCTGTGGAAAACCAGTATATTCTACTAGATGTAAATGGGAGAATGACCCCTTCTCTCTTTCTATAATAACCAAAGTTTCATCCCCTTATACCTATAGCAGCTGACAGGTGAGTGTGACTGATTATTCAGCCAAGTCAACTTTCAAGTATGAGCAGCAAAAGCTCTTTCAATAGCTACAGGAAGCTCCGAGAGCTCCTGTACCATCTAGGGGAAGGAGTTTTGTAGCTAGACAACCAGGGTTTGTGTCCTGGCTTTGTCACTTATAAGCTATGTGATTTTGGACAAATGCCTTCACCTAAGTCAGTTTCCTTATTGGCAAGAACTTGCATAATAGCTCAATACTTTTTAAACTAGGCTGATCATTTGGATACCCTGGATAACTTTTTAAAAAAATACGAATAAACTGGCCTTATCTGCCCTGGACCAATTAAACTAATTTGTTTGTAGTTGGAGAGAAGAGTTATGGATCCTGGCATTTTTAAAAAGCTTAACACATTTTATAAAGTGGGCTAGAACTACTACTGCCTTATGGGTGGTTGTATGATTCTTAAACTGGAAGAAAGGACTTTATAAAAGCATCTGTTTGATTCTCTTCTTTATAACAGGGAAAGTGATATCCAGAGAAGTAAAGTGATCCACCCACTGTCCAATGGCCAGTTATGTAGCAGAACCAGCACTAGACCAAATGTTTCATGACCTCTAGTCTTGCACTTATTGGAAAGACATTGTACCTTCAAACTAGAAACACCAAAGACTCTTTCCCCTATTTGGAAGAAATAGTATTTCTTCTTAATTTCAAAAGTGCCTAGTTTATATGATAAATTGATACCTTGCAAATAAAAATGCATCACAAGTAAACAAATGAAACAAACCAGATGTGTGTGTGTGTGTGTGTGTGTGTGTGTGTGTGTGTGTGTGTGTATGTATGTGTTTGGGGAGTGGAGGTGCTTGCAGTGATAAACAGGATAAAGTGATAAAGGCATTTTGAAGAAAAATGATGTTATTAGTCTGCTCAGACTGCCATAATAAAACACCATAGGCTGTGTGGCTTAAACAACAGCAATATATTTCTCACAGTTCTGGAGGCTGGGAAGTTCAAGATCAAAGTGCTGGCAAGGTGGACTTTATTCTGAGTCCTCTTCCCTTGGCTTGTAGGTGGCTGCAATTTCACTGTGTGCTCACATGTCATATGACTTCTTTGTATATGTCTATGAAGGAAGGAGAAAGGAAAGAGAAAAAGGAAGGAGAGGGACTGAAAGAGAAGAAAGTGGGGAGGGAGGTAAAAGGAGAAAGGAAGGGGAGGAGAGAGAGGGAGGGAAAAAGGCAGAGTGGGCTCGGTGCAGTGGCTCAGGCATGTAATCCCAGCACTTTGGGGGCCCAAGGCAGGTGGGTTATTTGAGGTCAGTAATTAAAGACCAGCTTGACCAACATGGTGAAATCCCCTCTCTACTAAAAATATAGAAATTAGCCAGACTACAGTGGTATGTGCCTATAATCCTGGCTATTCGGGAGGCTGAGGGAGGAGAATTACTTGAACCTGGGTGGTGGAGGTTTCAGTGAGCCAAGATCATACTACTGCACTCCAGTCTGAGCAACGGTGTGAGACCCTCTCTCTCTCTCTCTCCCTCTCTCTCTCTCTCTCTCTCTCTCTCACACACACACACACACACACACACACACATACATATGCACATGGAGAATGCTAGCTGTAGCTCTCTGGTGTTTCTCCTTATAAGGCCAATTGTCTCAGCATGAAGATTCTATCCCACTAACCTCGTGTAATCCTAATTACTTCTTAAAAGCCCCATTTTCAAACACCATCACATTGGGGGTTAAGAATTCAACATATAAATTTGGGGTGACACAGTATTCCATTCTTAAAATATGACATTTGAATAGTCCATAGACTACCATAAAAAATCTTACCTTTGTGGCTTCCAATCCTGGATGTAAATTGGAATAACCCAGGAGCTTTTTACACAATACTGATTCCCAGCACCTCTTCTCTTAACAACTGGATTAGAATCTTTGGGGATGGAAACTGGGCACCAGGGTTGAAAATCACTGCAGCTGGGCCCTGGAACACAGGGAGGTCATCAGGTTACCTAGTGCCAAGTAGGAGATAAGACTCGTGTGCCATAAATGTCTGAATATAAACTGAGGACTTTCTCTGAAATTATTTTTCATAAAAGAATAACCCATTTGTTGCATTATGTTCAAGTTCTTACAATATTTCTCATGCTTTTGGGTGCTCTCTCATTTACTATGTGTGTATCACATCATTTTTAACAACTACCTTAATGTTATGCAAATTGAGTAGCTTGGGATTGCTTCATATCAAGACATATAGAATTACACTATCACATAACTTCTTTTCCTTCTATCATACTCTGAAACTCGCATATCAGCAGGTCATGAACTGGTCCATGGACTTTTAAAACCTTGGGCAAGTTAGTTCCCCTCCTTAGGATTCAGGGTTTTTTTTGTTTTGTTTTTTTGTGTTTGGTAAATTGAGAGCCTTGGACAAGACTGCATAATGTAAAAGCCCCCAAATTACAGTGCCTCTAACTCTACCTCTTCACCTATTTTGCATACATACTTTGGGCAAACCACTTACATCATTTATTTTCTCTTTAAGTTTGCTGTCATTTAGTGTAGTGGTAGATTGTATTTGGTTTAAAATACTTGCTGCCCCTCTGTGGGACAATTATATACTTTTTCATTCCACTGGACTCAGGAGTAGATATTTGAGTTGGTTTAGACAATGAAATGTATGCAGAAGTGACCTGAGTCATTTCTGAGCAGACACTTTTAATAGCCAGTTTGTGTTTTTGCCATATCTTTTTTCTTTGCCATGAAATCATTGATATCTCATAGGAAAGATGACATATAATTTATCATCTAAATTCTGAATGTTTAAAAAGAGATTACACTACTGAGAGCAAAAAGATATGCTGTTTATTAATACTTGCTCTGGTATAAGAGACAGAAGCTAGGACTGTGTTGGATAAACTGAAATATACAGTCACCCTTCAGAGACAGAGATCTTTTAACCAGTATAGGTCCCAAGGTAGAGACAATGTGGAGCAGAAGCAGAATCAATCACAATGGACACACAGGCGAGAGCAGTATCCCTTCGTAAGCCGCTAAGATTGTGGGGCCGTTGTTATTACGGTGTAACTTAGCCAACTAATGACAGAAATTTAAGCAACACAGCTGACTGATGCAAAAAGCTCATTGAAAAGTGGTCTTATATCAGTACATTTAAGTGGGTCATTCAAGTGACTGCTGACACTGAAGATACGTTCAGAGCTATCTGGAGTTGCTGTGGCTTCTTCCAGTTTAAAATAAGGAAAGTTACCCCAGTTATCATAATGGGCCTTGTGATTCTGCCCTGGACAGGCCAAATCTCTGAGTGTCGGCCTCACCCAAAATATTCTTCCAAGGGGTTTCTTTTGTAAATATCAATGCTGATTCATTTGACCATTCTACTCTGGCCAAAGATGACAGAACCAGGGCGGAGTCCTAACTAAGTGTGAGCAATCTGCAGGCTGGCCAGCAACCTACTTGGCAGCCTTGTATAAATGCTCTGATTTTACAGAACAGTGGTGTGCTCTGATAGTCTCTCTTGAAAATATCTGATGTAGAGATATGAGACAACATACTGGTTTGCAGAATTTGAAAGTCACACAGAAAAAGGGCATGGGGTATAACTGAGTCATACTAGCAGTGGATAGTAGAGTATGAGTTAACAAACTTGGGCCGCCAATGATACAAGCAGTTTCCCTGGTTACAAGAGATGTTGCCAAGCGAATTGTGTGTTCCCCAGATTACATTCTTGTCTTGGTGAAGCCATCATGATGGTGGTTCCTGTGTTCACATGACACTTGACTTGTATTGTTCCTGGCTCTCCCTAATACTGACAGCACAGACAAGATTCTTACATCCAACACTACCGTTCCTCCATTCTAAGAAAGTCTTCCAACATTAGGCAGGAAGAACAACCAAAGACAATGAACAAAAATTGGTAATTAGCAAGAGCAAAACCACACATGAAAAGTTAAAATGCCTGTCTATTTTAAGTGTGGAGCTTCTAGGGCCAACTCAGCAAGACATTTGCACTATTTGATTTGCCTTAAATGAAACTGCTTTGCATTGGAATGGACTTTTAATTTGTCTGGATATAATAATTTTTTTTTTTTGAGGGGAGGTTGGCTTGGATCTTCTCATAAAAAAAAGCATTTCCTGTTACTTCATGTGGTTTGTTTCACAACCAGAGAGTATCCTTTGTATTTTGCTTCTGAGCCAATATTCATTATCTTATGTCTTTAAAACTGTTGCTTAGAAATACTGGGGCTAGTTTCTCCCAGCCTTAGTTAGGAAAGAGATGTGTATATGATAAAACTTCATTAGCATCTGAATTAACTCTTACAATGCACAGCAAAGCCTTAGGTCACTGGTTAGCTTGTTTTCTGTCAAGCCTTATAGTATCTTAGAGTAAGGTCTGTTGTCACAGATGATTAAGTCTAAAAGTGCTGAGGGGTAAAATTACTCCTTTATAGTCTCATGGCTAGTGAGTGGCATGGATAGAGTAATACCCTAGGTATATGGTCTCGGTTCAGTGTTCTTTCTCCAAATCAGATTCTCATTCTCCTTTGCAGCTTTTACATTTGAATATTAAAGTTTATCTCTTCAAACGCAGTACTTTGGCTTGGATTTGTAAAAAACTTCATTCATTCATTTTGTATCTGCTTTCCTTTCTAATATCTTTTCTTATCCCCACAACAGCTATATATGACAGGTATAGTGCTGAGCACTGGGAATAAACAGAGAAAGATTAGGCAGCTTTGACTCCTGAGAAGTGGCATCGATTAGAAATCAGCAATTTAATTTAATTTTATTAGCAATAGATATCACAATTCAATATCTTAAGTGCTGTGGAAGGTCAGTAGAAATTAACCAATTGGGTTGGGGAAATGGGGAGAAAAAGCTTACATTTAACAGCATTTTGAAGGATGTGTAGGAGATTGTCAGATGAGTAGGGTTGGAAGAAAAACAGTAACAACCACAACAATAACAACAAAAAACCCAGCTTGCACAAAGTATCATGAAATGAATGGAGATAATGTCAGGACAGCAGAAGTGTAGGGTAGGAAGAGAAATATGTGCTAGAGGCACTTGGAAAGTCAGGTCTAGAGAGTGCCAGACCTTACTGGCCATTTAAGAAGTTTGGAATTTCTTTTAAAGGTAGTGGCAGTGAGAGGAGAGAGGTGGGATGGAAGCAGAGGGACTAGGTGAGAAGATGCTACAAGCAAATAAATGACTAAAAATCCAGATGGCAAGAACTACCTGCAGTAGGAAGGTGTTGAGACAGTGGGCTATACTATCTTAAGTTGAGACAGTGGGCTATACTGACTCTGAGGATACCAATTTGCAAAATGAGGTGGGTAATGATGGCAATTGTGAAGAGGGTAATGGAAGGAGCAGAAAGGTTTTGAGCACAAATGATTGCAAATTTAGATGTGTCACCAAGAAGGTGATGCTTAAGTGGTAACTGTAATTATTTAACTCTGAATTATTGAGAAAGATCAGGATGAGATCTAGAAGGAAGGAAGCAGAAATTTAGCTTTCTCCTTTCAAATTTAGTATGCATTCTAAATTTAAAAGGAGACAAAGATACTTGAGTGTTCTTCCAAATCGTTTAGGCCAGGTCACATAAGGAGGAATGAGGAAAGGAATTCAGGTCAGTTTTGTGTAGTGGATAAGGGTATGAGAAACTTTCATTTAAATACTGTGTAATTTTTAAGTTAATCACCTTTCTGAAATACATCCCAGGACTATTCTGAGGATTAGAAGAGACATCTCAAAGGAATATACATCAGACAATATAGGTTATGCTCCACTGTGATTAAAAATAAAAGCATGGCCCAGTGCAGTGGCTCACACATGTAATCTCAGCACTTGAGGAGGCCAAGGTGGGAGGATTGCTTGAGGCCAGGAGCTCAAGACCAGTATGGGCAACAGAGCGAGACCTAGTCTCTATAGAAAATAAGAAAATTAGCTGGGTGTGGTGTCGTATGCCTGTAGTCCTAGCTACTGGGGAGGCTGACGCTAGAGGACTGCTTGAACCCAGGAGTTTGAGGTTACAGTGAGCTATGCTTATGACATTGCACTCCAGCCTGGGTGACAGAGATCAGACACTATCTCTAAAATATAAAATAGGTCAGGTGCAGTGGTGGCCCACATCTGGAATCCCAGCACTTTGGGAGACCGAGGCAGATGGATCACTGAATTCAGGAGTTTGAGAACAGCCTGGCCAACATAGTGAAACCCTGTCTCTACTGAAAATACAAAAATTAGTCACATGTGGTGGCATGCATCTGTAATCCCAGCTACTTGGGAGGCTGAGGCAGGAGAATCACTTGAACCCAGGAGGTAGAGGTTATAGTGAGCCAAGATAGCACCATCACACTCCAGCCTGGGGGACAGAGCAAAACTCCATCTCAAAACTAAACAAATAAATAAAAATATAACATAAAATATAACGTTTTATAAAAAGCAGAAACACAAAACTTCTCAAATGCATCAGTTTAAGACAACAGACATTTTCCATTTTAATTCACTAAATAACTTTATCAAAAAGATCCATCATCTTTATTTGATAGATGTGGAAATGGATTTGTCCAAGAGCACATAAAAGGAAGAGCTCTGAGATCTCGAAGACCCTAAAGGCTGCATGCTGTCTTTCCATTCCATGATAGAAAAATGCTTTCCATAGAGAGGACATACCCAGATAGAGGACTAAGTGTTCCTGGCCAGAATGGAGCTCTGAAAATGAAATGCCTACATGACTTTCTACCTACTTCCTTACTACAGAGTTCTTCCCTGGGCAGAGAGGGAAGCGGGAATATATTTCCCACATCCTCAGTTTTATTGAGGGCAGGGTAAGCTAGTGTTTAATACCATAGTCCATAGAGTTGACATGGTAAATTGACATATTTGGGTTTAAATCTTGACTAGTCATTTGTCAGCAGTATAAACCTAGACATAGTAAACATTTTTGGGCCTTAGTTTTCTTACCTCTAAAATAAGAATAATAATGGTATATATTTCAAATGTTTATGGTGAAGATTAAATTAAATAATGCACTTAAAGCACATTGTTTACTATTTAGCAGGTAGTCTATGCATATTTCCTATTTCATGGCTGTTTTAGGAACTCACCTCTTGCTTTTCATTTCTGTCCATGATGGCATCCACAAACCATCACTCAGAGAATGCTCAACTGAAAAATGGAGAAAGGTAGCCTTGTGGATATGGAGAATGGGAATGCTGTGGATAGTTGAATTCCAGTCATATTTCCAAGTTTACTCTAAAGCCACAGAATTCATTGTATGGAATTGGGCAGTTGTAATTACAAATATGAAAAAGGATGTGGATTTCCTTGTACATTTTAAAATTTATATACAAACTACATTTGGTAAAGTGAACAAACCTTAAGTTTAAAACTTAATGAACTTTTACAGAGTGAACACACTCGTGTAAGCCCCATGCAGATAAACATAGAGAACATTGTCATTAGGACAGAATCATCTCTGTCTCCTTCAGCCCTCCCCAGCTACGCCAAAGATGATCATATCCTTCTTCTGTTACCCTGGGCTAGCTTTGTCTTTCTGAATTTTACATGAAAGGAATCATAGAATTTGTGTTTTTTGTTCAACATCATGTTCGTGAAATTCATTTATACCATTGCATAGAGCAGTTGTTTCTTTCTTTTATTGCAGTATTGCATTCCATTGTGTGAATATATTATCACAATGTTATTTTCCACTGTTTTGGGTCATTTCTCATTTTTGGTTATTAACCATAATACTGCTTGAAGCATTCTTGAGTATCTCTTTTGCACAAATCTGTATACATATGCATTTCTATTGTGAATGTACTCAGGAGAGGAATTGATGGGTCATAGGATACATATCTGTTCAGTTTTAGCAGACAGTATCTAATAGTTTCTGAAGTAGTTGTACAAATTTACTGTACCACCATCAAAATAAGAGTGTTCTGGTTCTCCGCATACTCTCTTACATTAATCCATTCAATTATTTTTTAAATTTTAGCAATTTTAATGGATATATATTTTATCACTGTGGTTTTAATGAGCAGTTTTCTAATGCCTTGTCATGTTGATTAACTTTTCATGTGCTTATTGTTAGCTAAGTATCCCTTTTTTGTGAACTATTTAGATCTTTCACCACTAAAAAAAAATTGTCCTTTATTTTTGATGTAAAGTGAATTAAAAAAATAAAACTTAAATGCAAATTCTTTGTCAGATTTATTTATTGCAAGTATATTCTCACAGCTTTTTCACTCCTTCGGTGATATCTTTGGATCTTTAGTAAAGTTCAGTTTATCACTATTTCTCTTTAGGGTAGTTTTTCTTTGTCTTTTTTTGTATGCTGCATAGTAAGAACCCATGAGATACATCTATGGCTGTTCATTGGTGATAGAAATGAAAGGGAAGGGATGAAAGTGTTTGATTAAAACTGAAGAAAGGGAAGCCATACTTTTGAGGCCTCCGGGGAAGAACATCACAAGGGGTAGAGGGGTCATGACTTAGGGTTAAGGAGTTTACATTAGAACACAAAAACATTGAAGAGACTTTAGAGGTCCGACATGGGCAAGGATATGATTACTCCATTAGTTTGCAGAAGAGAGACATTTTATAAAACTTTAACCTCAAGATAAAGTTTCCTGGATAGAGTCCAGAGTTATGGCTTGATTTTTCTTTTCCTTTTTATATTCATGCCCAATATATGGCAAGGTGGTACAGTGCTGATTCAAAGCTTCTGAAGTCTGAGAGGTTGCAGATGGTGTAAAATCAAACCTAAATTGCTTTCAGGATTCAATGAGTTAGCTGGGCCCATATTTTTAGGCATTATATGCTTACTAAATGCCTCTTTCTTTCCTTGTACGTAATTATATTAACCTAAGTAACAGCATGGGGGTGACTTGGAATTGTGCTTGGGGGAAAGATAGAATAAGTTGTGTGTGTGGTGTTTCTTTTCTATGTTGTTTCGTTTTGTTTCCAAGAATGAATCTTGGGTTCTATTTTAAGAAACTCACATAAATTTAATTAGTTAAATTTTAAATTTAATTTTAAATACGTCATTTAGGTGCTTCTCACATAAGTTATTTTATTTAATATATGCAATAAAGGACATGTTATTATCACTATTTTACAAATGAAGAAGTGGAGGCTAAAAGAGATTAAATACCTGAGGACTCTTGGCTAGTAAAAGAGTTCAGACTTAAGCTCTTTTAATTATGAACATCTCTGTCACAGTTTTATATTTTAGGATTAAAACTTATTCATAATACTAAGCCTTATTTTAATGTACCTAATTTTTGGAGCACATAGGAATGGATACCCAAAAGTTTGAGCCCTGGAGCTAAAATAATGGGCTGGTGACATTGTAAGAACTTTACTATTCAGCCTCTGGGCTTCATTTTATTTAATTGCAAAATGGGATAACTGATGCCTGCCTTAGAAAGTTGTTCTTCATTTCTTTATTCTTTCATTTCATACATGTATACATTCATTCAATCACCTACAATGAATGAGTGAATTAATGATGTCCTTTCTCAGCTCAACTCATGAACTGTCCAGTTATCACTTGGCAAAATTTCCTCCATAATGCAACACTTAGTGACTGTTATGTGGTCTAACATATTTAATGTTCCCCTTTCACTCATAATTCCCACTTGCAAACCTATTCAGTCAAAGGTCAGTCCTGGCCAGGTCACATTCAACATGCTTTCCTATATTTTCAGGTTTTGTTTTTCCTAACCCCTTTACTATTATTACTTATCATTAGCATTTCTTATTGTAAAACAAACATCAAATTTTATATAGAGAATCAGTTCTCTTTCAGTCTTGGTCTATATCGTTTGGGCAGACAAAATCCCATCTTTGTATTCCAACCATAGTTACACGTCCCAGTTCTGACCAATCAGAGAGATGCATGATTTTGATTGGCCACAGTGATTGGCTCAGGGATGGACAAGTTACCCAAGCAGCACCAATCAGAGGAAATCCATGGATGTATGAATTATTGGAAAAGTGGCATTTTCTCCACTAGTCTTGCTACACAGGTAGCATGTAAGTTTGAAGTTGCTGGAAACCATTTTTGCTGCCTCTAAATGAGAACTTGAGAATGCAGCCAAATGCACAGAATGCTGAGGCAGGTGCTGGAGAGACAGGCAATGTTTTAATGACATTTTTTGAGGCTCTGGGTCTAGTGGTTTCTAAAGCCATGCTCATTTATTGAACATACCAATTACAGGAGCTAATCATTGTTTCCTCCCTTTTGAGAAAGATTTCTGTTGCTTGAAACTGAAAGATCCCTGATATGTACATGGGCCCAGTGCCCTCTCCTTCATGTGATGTCCCTATTTCCAGGTGTTCTCTTCACTGTAACTTTTAGGAACTCACTGTCTTCTGAAGTCACTGTGCTATGCATCCAGGTGTGGACGCCCTGGTGCTCTCTGGATGATGAATCCCTATCTAAGTAATTATCAGCAAAGCAGTCCTAACTAGAATTGGTAATAGGTGTGGTTATAAAACTAGACTTAAAATAAGCAAGACAGACCCAAACTGTACCTTGACTTAGCCAAATTCAACTCCTTGCTCAGTTGTCTGTTTAAGATTCATATCACTGAAAACAAAAGCACCAACTGTTTGGCATCATGAACAATCTGTGTACAATCTGTCCTCTAATGGTACTTTTTACCTTGCAATTGTTAACAGGATGTTTAAAATGCAGTCAGAGTGTCAGATCATCTGTTCATTTATTCAGCATCCACTACATGCCAAACATGGTGTACTGGAGACAATGGTGACAAGACCTAGTGCCGGCCCATATGGGGCTCATATTCTTGTTATAGCCTCTTAATTTCATAGTCTCATGAAGCATCAATATATCTGTTTGTGTGTGCATGTGAGTGTGTGTGTGTATGTGTGTGTGTTTGCAATGTCAGAAATCTATGTTGAGGGAGGGATTCACAGATCTCTCTCTTAAATAATTATGGCCACTTTAAAGTTCCAGGATTCCAATGAAAGGCCTGTGAGTAGATTATGAAGAATCCTCCTGCTGTTGCAATAGATCTGTCTTTGGATATCTGTTTCTACCTTTCATAGAATAAATGTTGCCTAGTCCTTAAGAGGTCAGTTTCCCATAACAGACAGACTTAGTTCAGCTTTCAGATCTACTGCTGACTAGATGTATATTGCCCAGCAAATCACCTAACCTCTGTAAGTCAGTGTCTGCCTCTGAACAATGGGATAAAATTTCTGCCATTTTTGGTGGTTATAAGGATTAAGTGAGGTCCTGCATTTAAGCATTTAGCACTGTGCCTGATAGGCATGTGGTCCTCAATAAGTAATAGTGATTGCATTTTTTTCTAGTATTCTAATGTTACTGAAAAAAACAAAGATGTCAGTCTACTTGACTTTTAAAATTCAGCTTAAATGCGATCTCATTTTTGAGGGAGTTAGTTGCATTTTCATCTTTTACCTTTAATATAGTAGATACTAATTTTTTCCATTTTCTTTCCTGAAGAGAGGCACAATGTGTTTTTATGACTTTTTCATCAATACTTAAAATGTGTATGACTCATTAATTTTTAAATTTAATGGATAGGTTTTTAAGTGATTTACATTTGAAAGAATTCTTCGTTGTTGTTGAGTATAGACTATAATGGGTCAAAGGCAGAAGGAAGCAACTCGTCAATTACTGCATTTGTCCAAGGAAGATGGTGGCACAAGCTGGTGGTGGGGGTAGTAAACACTATTCATACTCTGGATATACTCTGGAACTGGGGTCTCCCGTCATTTGGAAGTAGGAGAAGAAGATCAATGAGAAATAAACATAAGAACAATGAGAAGTTAAAGTAAAAGCTTTGTTCTATGATGACTAATTCAAGAAATGAATTTTGTTTGATGGTAAATAGATTTGGCCTGTAGATGGCTCCATTTTCCATAAATAGAAGCTGAGAGATTTGTGTGTGTGTGTGTTCTAGAAAATTTCTAGGCCACTGTCTTTTTGGCTTTCCCAGGCTGATGTTATGGCTTCACTGTAAATTAATAAGAGGTTTTGACTCTCTTTGTTCAGATAAAATTATGTGCTTTGGCTCACATTTCTAACATAAATTATTCATTTTTGAGCCACTATTTAAGAACTGCTAAGAAACTTGAGAGTCTGGTGAAAGCTGGTGTCGTTTGGTTACTTTAATGAATCTCAGTGTTTTCATTCACTTTTTCCTTCATTTATTGAATGAACAACTGCTGTGTTCCAGGAACAATGTTAGAGGCAGTGACGAATATTACTTTGAATAACAATATATTTCCCATCCTTTGCCTATTATGATTTAAATAACAGCACCATATACATGTTTTTAGAAAACGTTTTTAAAATTTATGTATAAGGTACAATGTTTTGGCATTTTATATACACCCTCTCATTGAAATCTTCGAAATAATTCATAAGCGTTATCCACATTTTATAGTGAGTACATTGAAGAACTGAGCTGTTAAGTAAACAGTTCAAGTTCAACCTGGGACTATATTTATATAGTCCTTCTAATCTACTTAGCTTCAAGTCATTCTCTCTGAAGTTGTGTAGACCTGCAAAGTCCAAGTAGCAGAGAGAGACAACTCTGATCAGTCCTCACAGAAGCCTGGCTGTCTTCCTCTGTCCTTCTCCTTTATTCCTTTTGCATTTACCTCAGCTGCTTCTTCCCTTGTAAAACTATTTCAAAGTATGTGAGGTTCCTTCATCCTCTAAGTTTTTCTACTAATGCACATACAGCAAAGCCCCTTTGTTTATGGTGAATGTGTATAACAAAAAAATGGAGAATGAGACTGAAACCTTCAAGTGGCAGATGAGCTTCTGTATAATTTTGAGAAGTATCCTCTCAAAAGACATAAAGGTAGACTTAGCCTAGAGTGGGCTCTTTCTAAAGAACTAACATCTTCAGGGTACCGAACTTAAAATCAGCTGAGGATAAGGTTCCTACCTAATCTTTTACCCTGCTTCTCTCTGTGAATTTCTTACCCCACTCCTTCTCTATCTATTTATCCTATTCTGACCTTATGGGTAATTATAGTAGAGACTACTGATTGCCTATCAATATCAAGTCCTTCTTCTTAAGCATTAGAATGCCCAAGTTTTAGCTGTATGCATGGCTACCCAGGAACTAATTTTCCAGCTACTATTGCAGCTTAGTGTTGCCAGGTGAATAAATTAAGTTCAGTTGGACGGAAACAGAAATATGTGTGCTGTTTTTGTATTTGATCATAAAAAATGAATGCATCATTGCTCCTCTTGCCCCTTCCCTTGTTTCTACCACTTGGGAAATGAGAAGGAGAGCAGTCATCTTTAGACCTAGAGTTGAAAGTTCCGCATTGCAAATGTCAAAGCTTCCTTTAAAATCTTGAAATGCTATGTAAGAGAGAAATAAATTTGTCTCTTGCTTAAGCATTGTATTTTGGGTCCTACACAATTGATTTTGTTTTCTACAGTTAACACAGAATTTACCACTTAGAGTTGGACCACTGTCCTAACAGATATAGAAAACACATGCTATTGTCTTAGCATTTGGTTGTAAGGGGTAAGACACACACATTTTAGGCTTGAAAGCCAGAGATCCCTGTTATGCTTGAATAAGACATTTGATAAACTCTCATCTGAAATATCTTAGAAGGCAGACTATATCTAGCCATGCTTGTGGGAAAAAGTAACACTGTTGATGTGAGCTAGCTTCTTTTCTTTTTTCTACATTTAGCAAAACCCTATCAGAGACTTGAAGTCAGGCCAGCTATTAGAGGTAGTGCTGATGAAACACTTTTTACAAAGATGGGATCTCAAGTCTGTATTGCCTCCCTCTCGTGTGTGTTATTATTGTTCAGAAAATGGGAGATAACCCAGTGCCAAAGCTCAAATTAACAGCATTTTCTTCCTACATAAGCCCATTGTTTCTAATCATTGCAAGATCGATAAAATTAAGTTGAGAGAAAAAAACAGGAAGAAAACTTTGGCTGTGATTTCTTATACAGGAACTTAGCTGAACGAAAATAGGTCAAATGCCTACAGAGATTTTGAGGGAATATTACTACCAATGAAACTGCAAGTGTGGCCTGCAAAAGCTGGTGACTTTTGATGACTAGGCTCCCAAACATATGCAATCTGTGTGTGGGATTGGAGCTCACATAAATAGAAATCTTGATAATGCATGGAATTTAAAAGTTGTAAATCTAGACATATATGAGGCCAACAAACATGAAAAAATGCTCATCATCACTGGTCATTAGAGAAATGCAAATTAAAACTACATTGAGATACCATCTCACACCAGTTAGAATGGCAATCATTAAAAAGTTGGGAGACAACAGATGCTGGAGAGGATGTGGAGAAATAGGAACACTTGTACACTGTTGGTGGGAGTGTAAACTAGTTCAACCATTATGGAAGACAGTGTGGTGATTCCTCAAGGACCTAGAAATAGAAATTCCATTTGACCAGCAATCCCATTACTGGGTATATATCCAAAGGAATATAAATCATTCTACTATAAGAACACATGCACACGAATGTTCATTGCAGCACTGTTTGCAATAGCAAAGACCTGGAACCAACCCAAATGCCCATTGATGACAGACTGGACAGGGAAAATGTGGCACATATACACCATGGAATACTATGCAGCCATAAGAATCGATGAGTTCGTGTCCTTTGTAGGGACATGGATGAACCTGGAAACCATCATTCTCATCAAACTGATGCAAGAACAGAAAATCAAACACTGCATGTTCTCACTCATAGGTGGATGTTGAACAATGAGAACACATGGAGACAGGGAGGGGAGCATCACATACTGGGGTTTGTCAGGGGGAAATAGGGGAGGGACAGCAGGGGGTGGGGAGTTGGGGAGAGATAGCATGGGGAGAAATGCCAGATATAGGTGATGGGGAGGAAGGCAGCAAATCACACTGCCATGTGTGTACCTATACAACAATCTTGCATGTTCTTCACATGCACCCCAAAACCTAAAATGCAAAAAAAAAAATTAAAATAAAAA
>CAUYLG010066721.1:0-23485 GCA_963573385.1 Cacajao melanocephalus
AGAGAGAAACAGGAGAAGGAGAGAGAAAGAAACAGCTAACTCTCACACTGAGTGAGAGAATCCAGAAAGATGGAATCCAGGAGAGGAAAGCAGCTTCCACACTGAGTGGAAGGGAATAGAGAGAGATGGAGTTTAGGAGGGGAAGATGCTTCCACGAGAGAGTGGAAGGGGACCCCAAAGGGGAAATCCAGGATAGAGAAAAACGGCTTCCACGAGAGTGTTTGTGGAAGGCGATCCAAACATGGAGTCCCCGTCTGAGATGTTTTTATATATTTTTTTCTGATACTCTTCCTAAAAAAATGTTTCAGCTTTGTGTTATTTTTTTCTAGTACATCTGCTTTGGCTACTAATGTTTATTTCCTCCTGTTAGCTTCACTATGCTACCATCTTCATCATCCCATTTTATCTTCTAGTATGTTCTCTTTGAAGTTAAGAGCAGCTCCATCTACTGAGTGATCCGTATATATAGAAAGCTCAGGGCTTTATCCAGATGATCTCTGCTCCTGTGTTTCTCATAGTGATCCCAGGAGGGTGGCACTGCCATTTTCACTTTACAGAGGGAGGAGAGCAAGGCCTGTGGGGATGAGGAAATGCTTTGCCTGAGATGACAGACACAGTTGACAGCAGAGCCATGATATGACTCTGGTCTAGTGACTTAAGCTCTGCCTTCACACACTGCTAAGCTGACAATGCACTTTGAAAATCTTCCTTTATTTTGACTCTTTTGAAAATTTGTAGCAGGAAGCAAAAGAGTTGAGAAGGGAGTCCTTGGCTAGAGGCCCAAGGTCATCACCCAGCCAGCCCTGCCACCAGTCCTCCTGCCCCTGCAGTCCAAATGCTTTAAACTGGATGACCCCGTGCACTTTGGATGAAAATCTTCACCCTGTTCCCAGGATGAAACCTTTGCCTCTGGTGACACAGGTATAACTGTTGAAATGATGCTGGTTTTTCATTGGAAACAGTAAGTATCTTGATGGAAGAACTACATAGTTGAAAAACCAGGTCTCTGGTCTATAAAACTTCAGAGGTAAGGAGAGAGCCAGCCAACAGACCATGGTACATGGAGAAGAAAAAACACACAGAAGATGACAACTCAGGATGGAAGGGACCATCACCATGACTCCTCAGGCTGAATCTTCTTGTTAACCTCTTGATATGGTTTGGCTGTGTCCCCACCCAAATCTCATCTTGAATTGTAGTTCCCATAATCCCCACGTGTCGTGGGAGGAACCTGTTGGGAGGTAACTGAATCATGGGGGCGGTTTCCCTCATGCTATTCTCATGATAGTGAGAAGGTTTTCACAAGATATGATGGTTTTATAAGGGGCTTCCCCCTTCACTTGGCTCTCATTCTTCTTTTTCCTGCTGCCTTGTGGAGAAGGACATGCTTGCTTCCCCTTCTACCATGACTGTAAGTTTCCTGAGGCCTCCCCAGTGCTGCAGAACTGTGAGTCAATTAAAACTCTTTCCTTCATGAATAGCCCAGTCTCAGGTATGTCCTTACAGCAGCATGAGAACGGACTAACACACCTCTTGTTGAGACTCTCTGGAAGGAGAGACAGCAAAGAGTCCTCATTCGGGCAACCAGACCTTTGTTTTTTTATACTATCAACCTGGCCCTGATGTCATCACCACTAAACAGTCTTACTCCATCATGCAAGGGCAGCAGGAATTTCTAGTGATGAGGCTAAAACAGGGAGCCAGAAACAAATACTAATGATGCTGCAGTCATTTTTCAAGCGATTTCAGCCCTGCGATAATTTACAAAAGGTAGGCCTTGAGCACTCCTCCATCTACTTCTGTGTGTGATCATTGAGCACTATCAGTGGTCACCTGTGGCCCCATGGACCGAGGCACCACCATAAATGCATTAAGTTTTAGGGTGCTCTTAAAAAGATTAGGGAAAAAAAATGATACAGCATAATGGTCACAGCCTAAGCAGGGAAACCAGGCCGCCTGGGTCTGGATCTTGCTTCTGCCCAGCTGTGGCCTTGGGTACTTTACCTCTCTATGTTACTGTGTGTGCATCTGTCATAAAAATAGCAAATGTTAAAATAAGGTTATGTGAAATGTTACTGTTATTATCATTATTTCTTAGGTAGGAAAAAACAAAAAGAACTGCAGAACTTCTACGGTCAGTGGGTGGAATGAGAGAGTTTTTTACTACAGAAGCTTGAATCACTGCACTCTCTTCCCACTGACTACTGAGGAGAAACTCTGTCATTCCATCCACCATCACTAACCTTCTTAAAACCCTGCTTTCTTCACCTAACTTTAAAACTTTTACATGCACCCATAAGAAATAATGAAATCATGTCCTTTGCAGCAATATGGTTGCAGCTGAAGGTCCTTACCGTAAGTGAATTAATGCAGAAACAGAAAACCAAATGCTGCATGTTCTCGTTTATAAACCGGAGCTAAACAATGGGCATTCACAGACATAAAGATGGCAACAATGGGGCCTTCTAGGGAGGGGAGGGAAGGAGGAGGGTATGGGTTGAAAAACTGCTGGGTACTATGCTCAGTACCTGGGTGACGGGATCAACTGTAGCCTAAACCTCAGCATCATGCAATATACCCAGGTAACAAACCACTGATAATGCTCAGTGATCACACACAGAAGTAGATGGACGAGTGTTCAAGGCCTACCTTTTCTAAATTACTGCAGGGCTGAAATCGCTTGAAAAATGACTGCAGCATCCGTAGCACAGTCATACCCATTCTAAATAAAATACCCTGCACGTGTACCCCCTAAATCTAACATCAAAGTTGAAATTACTTTTTAAAAACTCCACTTTTGCAAGCTCTCCACTGTTTCTGGAATCGACACAAAATTCTTTGCCTCTATCTTTCCACCCTACTAACAACAATGACACAAGTTGATTTACTTACTGTCTCTAGAAGGAGACTTCACCATCTTCCCAGCTTCCCACTTCTATTCTCAGCCAGTGCTCTGACCCCCCTTGCCGATTCCCAATTCCGGCATCCTCCAAAGCTCATCTCCACCCTACACTCTCTGACTCTTCTCTCCCAACCTCCCTTCCCAGGAACCCAATGACAGGATCATCACTGTACATATATTGTCCAGTTCTGGTGCTAATTTCTTATGGCCAACATGTAGCATCTTCCCAACCAAGGAAAATGCTCTTTAGGGACAAAGTCGAAATTCTGTAGCAGTTCTGTAGCATGGAGCCCAATAGCAATAGCTAACATGGACTGGGCCCTTACCTTGTGCTGAGACCTTGCTAAGGGTCCCATTCACACTGACAGCACTGAGGGGCACAATTTTTATGCCTGAGGGGCAGCATCTGGGAAGTCTGAACCTACAGTCCCATGCTGGTGGCATTACAGTCCCTCTACTTAGCCTTCGGCCTCTACTGACTAAGAAACTGGCAAAGTCACTTCAATGATAAGCCTTGGTTTTCTCATGTACAAAACAGGTAGGGACAAGAACAGCTGTGAGGATGCAATGTGGGGTACAAACGACGCACTGAAGCCTGCTCGCTGGGGCACAGTAAACCCTCAGAAAGTGTTTGTTCTCTACGTGAGCCCTCAGAACCTTGGCAGAAAAAGCCTAGAACATTCTGCTGCCTCCCAGCAACAACGCACTTCCCCACTTAACCTGACAAAAGGATGTTGCTAATAGGAGGTGGGTGGCTTTTCTCTGTAAAAAGAGTGCTTGATGATATCGGCTAAAAATAATTCGTAAAAAATTCTAGGAGAGAGTAGTTAACAAATCCATTTTCAAACATTTTTGCCAAAAAATAAAAGGTTGCATCAGTATTTATTAACAGACATTTTAAATAATGGAAAAATAATTCAATAGCCTAATCATTTTAAATGAATGAAGACAGCAATCACACACAATCAACTGTGTACCATAGGCTTTTATTTTTATAACAGACACAAAAATATTACTCTACAGCTATAAATGCCAGGAATAAAGGTTCCGAGAGACCCAGAGCCCTAGGCCTGCTCATGAACCTCAGCAGCCCATTAACAGAGTTATCCACAATCATACCTCAACATGAATTCTGCTGGGGAAAATACAAAAACAGCCAAAATTTGGAGTTCTGAAGAGGCTCTCTCTTAAGCCCTTCCCCAAAATGAATAAAGAGGAACTTGTTCTGCTAAATGCATTCCTTGGGGTAATTGATAATTTATGATCTTGCATCAGCCCGAGTGCTAATGATAAAGTATGACATCAGCTTCACATAGTCTCAAATGGCATATGACAAAGTCCAGCCCCACAGAAACAGAACACCCCAGCTATGGAAAACAACGCATGTAGTCAAACGTCTCAATGTTGAGTGTTCTGAGGCAATGCGTACCGCCTGTCAGAGTCAGGATGTTAGGAGAGCCACTGTGAAATTGGCACCTGGCGCTGACATGCCACAAAGCGTTCCAGTGGTGATAATGATGCGAAGCTTATAGATCAACACAAAGTGCTGTGGAAATAGCACAATTCTCCAAGTGAAAAGCAAAGCTGCTTTGTGTCTTCCATTCAGAATGTGGCTTGGAGGGGGGGCAGCAATGTACTTGTTAATGTCATCAGTTATACAATATTTTAACTTCTTTGGATGAAACAAAAGGTTCTCCTCATAAAGACTTATCAATCTCCCAGATTTCCATCAGACTGTGAAAACTGTGCCAGGTGAAATAGGGTTGAATCACACCTTAAGAAAATCAACCACCTCTCCAGGACACCCTACTTGGGGAATGGGTGTTTTCTAAATCCACGGCTAGAAATGAACTGATAGCTCTCACTGGCTTCCCGGAAGGTGGGGAGAAGTGAAGACAAACTGCTGCAGCACTTTCACCCGTTGGTTAGCTGGGCTTGCTAGGAGTACCACGATGCCCAGACCACGCAGGACTCTCCCTCACAGCCTGCTGGGTCTCTGGGTGACACGCAGATTCTGAGACTGCTTCATTGCCTCCACAGCCTGGCTGCTGCGCTACACGAATACAGTCCCAGAGGAAAACCTGCAGGCCTGCTTCCCTCAAGTCTGAGAGGTGTGCATCGCTTCCCTGCCAGCACAGAAACCACTGTGAATGCACAGATGGAAAGTTCACATTTAAGGACTGGAGTGACAGCAGCAGCAGCAGCAGGCCATCTCCACATCCACAATCCTAGCAGGATTCTGAGGACTTTCCTGTTTGACGGTATTTTCCATATCCAGAGAGGGTCTGCATTGCACTAGCTGAACTTTAACATGTACAGTTGTAAAAGGAATTCTGTTGTCACTTCAAATACCATGAATATATTTCTTTGAACCTGTGTGTGTATTTTAAGAAACCAATGAAGAAAGAATAAAAGTCACAGAAAATCTAATTTAGTGGCAGTGCTCTAGAATGCAGCGTGTCCTAGTTAAACCAACTTTTTACCATGAACACGATCTCAGCGTGAGGTAGGAGAACCTAAGATTGGCACCAACTAGATTTTTCTTTTACTTCAAGTATGTAAAACCAAGCACCTTTTTTCTTTCCAAGATCTCTTGTGACCTCTAGTGGTCTTCTATAAGAAAATCAAATCTATCATTTCTGAACTCCATACAGTATTCCACTGCAGAACTTCAAAATGGGTTTTGGAGTCATTTAGCTTCTAGTCCTTGGAAAATGCCATGATTCTAAAAATTATAAAGAGTTTTAAGCTCAAATTTTTCATGTGCTTTTCAAAGCACATCTGATGTAATCGTCCGTCCTGGCATAGTATGGTTCCAGCAGGATCGCGAACCAAGGTCTCTGCTTGCTGGGTCACTGACCAGGACTCATGAAGGTCATTGGTGAACATCTGTAATTGCTCGACTGCTTCTTGTGGGATGCTTTAGGAGATTCATAACAAAGACCAGAATTTTATTCACATGCAATTGCTCAGAAGTCAAGCTTAAGTGGATTTCTTAAAAAGCATGATATGAGACTATCAAATGCTTCATTAAAATCACTGCCTTAAGCGTTAAAAGTCTGTAATTACAAACCACCAATCTTAAATCTTAAAGAATGTTTTTTTCATCTATTTTATTTTATTTTTTATTTTTAAATTTCAATCGTTGGGGGAATACACGTGGTTTTTAGTTACATGGATGAGTTTCTTAGTAGTGAATTCTGAGATTTTAGTACACCCATCACCTGAGCAGTGTACACTGTACCCAATACATTGCATTTTATTCCTCACTCCTTCCCAGCCTCTCCCTCCCCAGTCCCCACAGTCCACTACATCACTCTGCATGCCTTTGTGTCCTCAGAGCTTAGCTCCCACTTATAAGTGAGAACGTATGGTATTTGGTTTTCCATTCCTGAGTTAATTCACTTAGAACAATGGCCTCCAGCTCCATCCAAGTTGCAACAAAAAGACATCATTTTGTTCCTTTTTACTGGCTTCCTGGAAGGTGGGGAGAAGTGAGGACAAACTCCCTCAGCACTTCCACCAGTCGGTTAGCCGGGCTTGCTGGGAATACCGCGACGCCAGACCACACAGAACTTCCCTTGCATCCTGGTGGGTCTCTGGATGACACACAGATCCTGAGATTGCTTTATCACCTCCACACCATACTTTTTATGGCTGAGTAGTATTCCATGGTGTATATACACCACAGTTTCTTTATCCACTCATGGGCATTTAGGTTAGTTCCACATCCTTGCAATTCTAAATTGTGTTGCTATAAACATATGTATGCAAGTATCTTTTTCATATAATGACTTATTTTCCTTTGGGTGGGTTCCCAGTAGTGAGACTGCTGGATTGAGTGGTAGATCTACTTTTAGTTTTTTAAGGAATCTCCATACTGTTTTCCATAGTGGTTGTACTAATTTACATTCCCACCAGCAGTGTAAAAGTGCATCATTTTCATCACATCCATGCCAACATCTGTTGTTTTTTGACTTTTAAATTATGGTAATTCTTGCAGGAGTAAGGTAGTATCTCATTGTGGTTTAATTTGCATTTCCCTGATGATTAGTGATTTTTCATCTATTATAAAAAGCAACAGGTTGAGCCAATTTAATCAACAATTGCTATGACCAAAAAAGCAATACTCCACTAAAGAAACTTCAGTTAGTTCACATCGTTTGAAAGCATATAATCCTTTCCTTGGCCAAGTGTCCTCCTACCCCCGGGAGGACTTGAAAAAGACAGGTTTTCCCCGAGAAAGAGCACGCCAATAGTTTCCAAATCTGAGAACATCTCAAATCTACCATAGATGATTAATTAAGCCCACTGTAGATTTTAAAGGTATGTCCAGAAGTAACAATGCTTTATTTCAGACACTATGAAAAGTACAGAACAGTAACTTCATTAATTAGCGTCTAAGGAGACAGGCAGATTACAGCATAATTTTCCACATGGGTAAATCAAAGAAACGGGACAGGGGATTACAGCGTTAATTTACTGGTTTTGAATGTGTCACTAGCTAAATGGCTAAGGATAATTACATCCCCAAACCCTTCACTGGTTCAGTGTCTGAAGAATTGTGTTCTTCACCATTAATTATCAGTGCAAGTAACTATCATTGAAACAGATGTCAAAAAATACATGTGAGGGAAATTAAAGAAATGAGGCAGCCTAAGAGGCACACAGCCACGCCCGATGAATGTTCTGAAAAGTCTCCATTTTTCTAACATTGTTAAGAAGGGAGATAGTCCACACAACTGCATTTTCCAAACACATGAAATTCTATGCCTGCAAGTATCAAAACTCTAAGCTGAACATCTGGATAGAGGGCCTTCTAAAATATGCCACACCTCTCTACCTTCTGCAGGCAAAGGCACTGACTACCATACTGTCACAATTTCCACATGGATTCACTACTGTCCACTTAACTTCTTATAAAATCCCTTCCTTACTGCAAAGTACCCCGTTATCTCTTTGCTACCATTTCTCTTGTGTTTTGCTTCTTTCAGATTTTCTGTAGGCACAACATCAGGGGCTGTATGTGCAAGATCAGGGGCTGTATGTGCAAGACCTCAGGGTAAGGTATCCAGGTTTTATTCAAGTTTTATGAGTCTTGGCCACTGAAGGTTACAGTCCACAGCACTTACGTTTTCAAGAGAAAAAAGGAAGAAAAGAAGGAAGGGGAGAAGGAAAGGAGGGAGAAAGGGAGACTAAACCATAAGCATCTGTTACCAAGTGCTTACTGGGAGCCAGGCCCTGGGCTGAGCACATCCCACACCTTTTCTCCTGCACCCCGCATCCTGAGTGACAAGTAGGTGTCAGTGAGTACATTAACAGACAATACCTGACTAAAAAGTGAAAGGAATAGGGAATTTTTGGATGGGCTGCTTCTATAAATGTCATTTTCAGTATTAGATTTATATACAAGTTTTCTATTACAATAATGCCTTGCTGAATAACCAAGTTGAAAATATTTAAGCCCTACACACCTCAAGATAATGATAATTCCCAAGATACAAATGAGGTATCTCAACTAAAAGTTAAGAAAATACTTTCAGGAATTTGCCTCTGTCAGTTGTAACTAACTTATAACTATCCCCTGCCTGATCCTTTGAAATTGTCTAGAATTGTCAACTTTGTAGGTGCATGTTTAATCATCCAGCCGGATGATATCTTAACTGGAAATTACCTTAAATTCAAGTATTTTATTCATTTAAAACGGGACTTGTAAAGTGGCACTCAAATTCACACATATTTAGACAAATGCAATTATTTTGGCCTAACACATTGGAAACAGTTTTAATAGCTGAAAACCCCCGCATTGATGAAGATGTAAGGAAACAGCACTCTATTGGTCAGAATGTAAATGGATATGATATTTAAGTTGAATAATTTGGTGGCATCTATTTTTAAACCTTAGTATTTGCAAACATCTGGGTATTTCTTACCCCAAATTCCACATCTAGATACCTATGCTACACTACTGGAGTATGAGTGCTGGATGATATAGGTACAATGCTGTTTACCATAGGATTATTTTTTATTTAAAAAGTGATACATTTTTGGGGGAAAACAACTTGAATTTCCATAAATAAGCAATAGCTAAATGAATTATATTAGAGCTACATGATGGTCAGGCCGTCATGGACCAGGCAGCCATCGAAAAAGAATAAAATTGATCTGGAAAGATGATAGATGATGAGATGCTATATTAAGGGAAAAGTACAATTAACAGGACATATGATCATGGATATATATATATATGTGTGTGTGTAGAGAGACAGAGTGCACATATGCCACTATACTTGTGTGTGTGTAGTTACATACATAGAAAAATGAAAGAGTAAGTAATTTTTACTTTTAAGTTTTGTGATTTGAGACTAGAATTCATTTTATTAAATAAACCCATCTCCCAAAAAATTAATACATGGCATGAAAAAAATGAGAGATTTTAAAATGAAGATAAAAGTGTAACAATTGTTACACTACTTATAAGATCCTGTGTAATTAACTTATGGAGATTCTTATAATTTAAAAACTGGCTACCTGTAAATGCTCTGAAGGTAATATTGCTTTAAAAAAAATAATTTCCTGAAGGATAGGAGGGTCTCTTTGCCTCCACTGACGCTAACAGCAAAAACTTCATAAATCAGGAATAAAAATTGGAAAGGTGTGAGAGAATCGATTAAAAATGTCATTTCACGCACAAAATTCCTTTCTTCAGACTGCCTTTGACTTGCATTAGTATTTGTATCATGATCAAAAGGGTTTTATGGAGAAGATTATTTAGCTATTAATAAAAAGAAAGTAACAAAAGATCATTTTCTATGAGGAATTTTCTTCTCTCAAACTAAATTAGGTGGATAATCTGTATCTGAAGTTACTCCACTTCTTGGTGAACTTTGTTAAGAGACATGCTGTCCCACTCTCAGAATGCAAATAAAATACTCCACATGGATAGGAAAAACGGGATCGCGTTACACTGTTTGCATCATGGTCAGCATCAGCAGGTAGGTTTCTGGCCTCCCTCTCTGCTTCCCTTCAGCACAAAACTTCTTTAAAGAGAAGTGACTTTCTCCAGCAAAAAGGAAAAAAAAAAAAAAAAAAAAAAAAGCAGTGACTATTCCTTTGTTTTTACTTCCTTACCTCCCATTTATTCTGCTCACTGCAATTGCAATTTGACCTCCACTGTTAAACTCTGCCCTTCAAGAGGGGCAAGACCACACCCCAAACCAAGAGGTCAGATGTAGGGCACTGGTTAGTAAGTGACAAGGTTGGCACAGGGGAGCCAAAGGGGTGAGCTTGAGAGAAAACTGAAGACCAGGTCCTGAGGAAGGCAGAGTTCAGAGTCACCAGAACAAGAGAAAAAGAGCAAATCAGGTTGTGGGTAGGGGAAGAGGCCAATGTCTGGGCATGAGGCCCCCTCCCTCTCACCCAAAATTCACCTGATTTTTCTTTAATAGATATGGAAGCATTCAAATTTTCTGTTTTTTCTAAAACGAGTTTTGGTAATTTGTGTTTTTCAAGGCCCATTTTCATCTAAATTGTTGGATTTATTGACATTGAATTATTTGTAGTGTCCCCATATTAATTTTTTAATGCCTGTAGGATCTGTAGGGATACCACCTCTTTCATTCCTGATACTGGCAATTAGTCTTTTCTCTTGTTCAGTTGGCTGGAAGTATCAGTTTTATTCATCCTATCTGTGCCTTTTTAAATTGCCAATTCTAATTGCTTCTCTTTTACTCAAATAATTTTATTTCCCCACATCTTTTGCCACTTTATGAATCTTAATTTCTTCTATATTCCTCTCCCTCTCTTCTAGTTTTCTTTCTTCTTATTCATAGCTCTTTTTCATCTTTCAAAGTTCTGCCCTGGTCCTGTGCTTTTTCACTGTACAATCTCCCCCTCAGCAAGACAGTCTCCATTTTCATGATCTCCCCATTTACCGACAAACTGACAACTCACAAATGTGTATCTCAAACCTGGCTCCTCCCTCTATTTCTATTTCCAACCTTCTTCTGTCCATTTAAATCTATTATTTCTACTTTCAGTTAATGAAACCACCATTCCTCCTAAACTTGAAAACCCTGAATCCCTCTTAACTCCTTCTCATCCCTCAACTCCTCCATCCAACTGGTAACCAAGTGCTACTCTCTAAAATGTCTCTATATATCTATGCACCTGACCTGATCCTTTCCCCACCATGTAAACCAAAAATAAAATTCTAACCTCCCCGCCCCCCTCCAACACCCAAATCAATTGAATGGACTCCTCCTCTCAGCCAAGGGCATTCTAACGTTAAACCTGAAATACCAGTTCAGCCCATAACGAGAATGGGTGGTCAGTCATGCCTCATTACACTTTTTCCCTTTCGAATTCAGGCACAGCTGATCAGAAGTAACATGAAAACAGAGATCTTAAGAATGAGTCAACAGACTCTTTATAGGAATAAGATACCAACATGACAGCAGGCACTGAAACAAACTGAAGTATTTTACCCCAAAATATATTTCTTTGACATATTTTGAAATGGTCCTGCAAAGCTGTCTCTTCTAGGAAAATTCTACATTCGGTGGTGAATCCCCTTCCCTTTCCAGGCATTTTTCCTGATCCAAGAAAGAATTAACAAAGAGTCAAACATCTTTTTAAGTCTGGTAAAAAATATTTACCATCTATTCCCTCTAAAGCCTGCTACCTGGAGGCCTCATCTGCACTGTAAGAACCTTGGTCTCCACAACCCCTGTCTTAACCCAGACACTCCCTCATATTGATTCCAGGTCTTTAGATAAACCCTTTCAATCAACAGACAATCAGAAAATCGTTGAATCCACCTATGACCTTGAAGGCCTTTCCCTGCTTTGAGTTGTCCTGTCTTTCCAGACTGAACCAGTGCACATCTTCCAAGTACTGATTCATGGCTTATATCTCCCCAAAATGTATAAAACCAAGGTGCAGCCCAAGCACTTTGGGCACATGTTCTCAGCACCTTCTGGGGCTGTGTCAAAGTGCTGGTCACTCATATTTGGCTCAGAATAAATCTCTTCAAACATTTCACAGAGTTTGACTTTTTGTCAACAACCTGGATCTCTGCGACCTGTCGCTGCTAGAATTCCAGCGTGTGTCATGATCTCCGTGATCTTGGTTTCTATCTGTATCTAATTCCTGTCTCTATGGATGCTTTTCACCCATTTTGTACATCATAAAAGTGTACTCAGCAGTACTGCGTACACTCTTTGTTTCTAAGTCTGCCGTCACTCAGCATAAACCTGAGACTGATTCATGTCACTGTTACGTAAACGGTTCATTTCATCGAATTGCTGAGTAGCATCCATTGTATGAATGTACCACAGTTTGTAGGAGTAAACAACATTTACCGGTGGATGGACATTTAGAGGGCTTTTTGTGGTGGGTGGGGGGGGGGGTGGTTATAATGAGGCTGTCTTCGTTTCTCTTAGTGCATCCCGCTTCTCAGCTACCAACATGACAGTTAACTGAAGGTGAGTCTCTCCCCCGACTTAACTCTAAGCCTCTTTCTCATAATAATACTTAGTATTTCTTGGACCCTCACATGTAACAGGAAGTGTGCTAAGTGCTTGATGATCATTAGCTCACAATCATCACAATCCCGTGCTGCAGACAATACCTTACACCCACTGACAGAGGGAACGGAGCCCCGCAGAGGTTACATTCCTTTTGTAAGTTAACAAAGGGAGAGCCAAGATCAGAATCCAGATCTGTCTGATGTCAGCACTGCAAACTCTTAACAACCATGCCACACTACTGCTACACACCTGGTAAATCATAGGCTCTCACTTTTATAAAGTTTTTAAAACTTTTAAAATACTTTTCTAAAGAAAGTCAGCATTCGTCAAACACAGCAATGGCTGATCCAAAAAGATACAATTTATTCTTCACCGATAAGCCAAGCAACCACCACTGTGAGATGATTTCATAATGCACTCTTATTTCTAAACAGCCATTCTATGTTGCTCACGGTTTTGTGAGGCAGAACTCTGGCAGGGCTCGGCTGTGCATTCTCACTCGGAGTCTTTCATGTGGCTGCAATCAGACGTCGGCTATGCTGTTGATATATGACGCTCTCCTGGGCCAGGCGTCCACAATGGCGCACTCACACAGCAGGCAGTAGAAGCTGACTACCAGCAGGAACCCAGCTGGGGCTGTCAACCACCCCTCTCCATGTGAACATGTGGCTTCTGCAGACTTCTTACATATATATGGTTGGCTTCCTCCAGAGCAACCATCCCAAGAGAGCCAGGCAGAAGCTTCTCAGCCTCACAAGTCCCAGAGCATCCCTTTGGCCACGGTCTACTGGTCAAAGCAGTCACAACCCACCCAGCTTCAGGAAGAGAGGATGGAGCCCCCAAAGCTTGAAGAGAGGAGTGGCAAGGTCACATCAAAGAGGAGCTGCAGGGTGGAAGGTGGTGTGGCAGCCGTCCTTGGAAAACACTGCCACAGCCATCTCCCGAAGACTGCTGGACTTCAGGTACCTGACAGTAAAGACCTTCACCTTGGAAAATTCCTCTTTGGGGTCAACAGCATCCTCACTTACTGAATGTCAGAAAATAGGTGGGTTTCACCTGGAAAACTGAATAGGCAGGTTCATTTTTAAGCTCGTTTTACTTGAAAGTTATCTTACTGGTGTGGGACCTAGGATTGTGTGTTTTCAGAAACGCCTAAGTAGTAAATGCATACTGTTATAGCCACATAGAACCAAATGAGTATCATCAGATAGTCCTGCAAGTTATGTCCTCAAGAGGAACTATAAAGATATCCAAATGAAGTAATGCTTATGGGTATTGTAAAAATTTTTGATCTAAGCTCTGGTCACTGACTATTGGTAGTTTAAAGAGTCTTGGGAAGGTGAAGCTTAGGTCATACAAGGCATGGCTCCAACTATACCTGGCTTTGCGAACGTGCAGCTGAGGGTAGTGGCTGTGCCTGTGGCATACATGCACTGCGAAGTCTTCCTCATACGTCAGACACGGAATGTTCCCCACTTGGTCAAAAACAGTTATGAGAGTTGAGCCTAGATCACAGAGACAAAGAAACATGTTCCAATTTGATCAAGAAATAAATTTGGGATGTCAGAACAAAATGCAGTTTCTATTCTAAATGATGCTTTAATTGTTCCAATAAAATATGTACACAATACACTGAGGACCTGGAAACCATTCTCATTTCTCACTCCCCAAAGCACCATTCTGGGAGTAAATTTTCAGTGTTTGCTACTGGGGACCAGAGGTGGCGGGGCGGGCCTTACCTAGGCTCATGTAGGACGGCACGATGAGAAATATGAAGTGCAGCTCTGGCACTGCCTTATACACGGTTCTGGCGAGGAAAGGGAGGGTGGGGCAGTGTTAATAACAAAGCAATCCCATCAGCTGGCACTTTAGGAAGACAAATGCTGTCTCTAAAAAGGTGACGTGTTCCTCAATCCACATGGGCTCCTTTGCTCCCCACGGCAATGGCAAGAATAGCCTCAAGGCAATTTCTTTTCCTTCTCTACTTTTTCTTGGGTTCTAAAGGGCCTTTTATCGATCTGTCCCATGGAGGCAGAGAGAATAAAGGGTACCATATTTATATGGCACTCCAGATTTCTGCTAATATTAACCTTTGACCTGGCATCTGGACAGTCTGGTGTGACATTACAAAGTGACTTGAAAGCAGAGGCCACCACCCCCAAATGTCTGTGCAGGCTGTCAGAGGCTCTCCGAGACACATCTCCATGACTCGGTAGCCCTGCTGGTCATTTTCCATGCATCCTATTATTCAGGATGCTTCTGAAGTCTGTCACGTTCATAAACATTTCTAAAGATACGATTAAGAAAAGCAGTTTTTAGAAATGTCCAAGCTTGTGATGCTTAACTCTTCTCCTTCTCCCCTCACCCCAAATCCATTTCTTTACATTACCGTACTACCTGTTTGCCTCAAATGATAACGGTGTGCAGAATGGACAACAGATTCAAGGAATTATCTTCTTTCACAACTACCATTACTGTTCAAAGTAAATACTTTAGTACAGCCACAAATTACAAGCAAATTAAACACCCCAAAGAATTTCATGTCTTATAAAAAATATTTCAAACTACCCACACTGTCTCTTTCATGTTCACCACTGCAGGGCCCCATCCACTCACCGAAGAATTTCTTTGCAACAGCCAACAGAATACTCATCCACGGCCACAAAGAGGTGCATGAACAACGTATTCAGAGGCTGCAGAAGAAAAGAGAACACGGATTCCAGGCTGAGTCAGCATTCAGGCTAGGTCAGAGCAGGGTGGGAGGAGGGTTTCGGGGCAGCCACAGACACAGAGCGGTCTGGCATTTAGGAAGGACATTTGACGTCTAAGTGAAGCGACCCCCAGGCGGCATTTCAGCTATCTCGCTGACTCCTTTGCCGCCTTCTGTCCTCCTAGCTCAGGATTATTCAAGAAAACAGGGATTGTAAATGAGTCCAGAGCGCCCGCCCTTCCTCCTGCCCTCACAAATGAGCTGTGGGCAGGGAAGAGCCTGCAGGGGAGTGAAATCGATTGTTAACTCAGGAGTCTTGTCCTCAGGGGTGTCTATGCCAAGTGAAAGACAATCACCCTTTTCCCGGTGCTCTTGAGTCAGCAGCTGCTGCTCTATTCATGAGACAGGAGGGAGAGATTCTCTTATGAATTTGAAAAATGGAAGGCAGATGCCACGTTCGGAATCCATTGGCTTGTTTTGTTCAACATTCCCAGAGTCCGAATCAAACATTACTCTTGGGATCCAGAAAATCTGGGAGCTGAAAACTCACAGTAGCAAGATTCTAACAGGATTTCCAGTTAAATCTTCCAAGTTTTAAAAGAGCTTTGTCTCATCCTTCTGCAGATGTTTTAAGTGGCCTAAATAATAGGTAGTAGTTCAAACATCCACACATTGGTCCACTCAACTTGGTACCCCTGTGCTTATGAACAAATCTTCAAATTCTGGAAACAGGCAGATGTTGCCTGGTTGACTGGTGAGGGCGTTACTGGCACCTGTATCAGCACAGCAGGGTGCTGCCTAGGTTTCTTGTTTTTTTGAGTAGTACTCTAGACAGCTTTGGGAGGGCAAAGACACTTCTCTGTGCCTTGCCCCCACTTCTGTTGGATGGTGTGTGACTCAGAAGCACGTGGAAAGAATTGTTACGTTGCCTAAAAGGGCAAGAGGAAAACCATGTTTTGATTCATGAGCTTGAAAACTCCCAAAAGGCAAACCACACAAACCCCAGAAGTCCCGATAACTATGATGAAAACATGATTTTAAGCACTTGCTGTGTATTCACTCATTTAATCCCACAATAATCTCACTCAACATCTGTCTTACATGCTGAGTAGGACTAGCCTTAGGAGCACATGGCTTATTACTTGCTTGTCTCTCAAATTCTCTCTTCCATCAGAAATATTACAATTCAAGATTTATTTTAGCTTTAAGATAAAAATCATTACTTCAGCTACAAATACCCCTGGGATAGGTAATACATTAAGCCTTAAGGCTCTACACTGGTGACATCCAACAGAAAAGTGATGTAAGCCACAAATGTCATTTCGAATTTTCTAGGAGATACATTAAAAAAGAATAAACAGGTGAATTGATTTTGAATATTATTTAATCTAATATATTCAAATTAGTATCATTTTAACAAGTAATCATTATAAAAATTATTAGTGAGATATTTTACACTCTTTTTTTTTCTATTAAGTATTTGAAATCTGGCATATTTTATACTTATAGAACACCTCGATTCAGACTAGCTACATTTCAAGTGCTCATTAGTTACATAAGGCTGGTGGCTACCACATTGGACAGCCCAGCTCTACACTGTCATAGGAGATAGCTTGAAAAGAAATAAAAGGAAAACATGTTTATGAATAAGAGTATTAATTTATACTTTTCAGAAAGATAAAATCACAACCCTAATGCAAATAAACACCTATCAGAGGTTTATTCAACTACAACTCATCAATTAATGTGGCAACCAGTAAGATGATAAAAACGATTCTTTGCACTTGAAGAGCTAGATACTTCAAGTGATTTACTAGGAAAAGGTAAGAATAATATTGCTGGATTAGATACCAAATAGGTCACATCCTATAAGACAATAAACCTTAACCTTCCTTTCCAGACAGGAATTCTTTACATCCTAATAGACAAAAATCTACAGGCTAATCGCCATTCTTAAAGAATAGTAAAACAGGCTAGTCAAAGGTGCAAGCACTGGACTGAAATAATCTGTCTGGTCTATTTCCAAGTTTGGGATAATTTTTCTGACAATGGTCCTTGGGTATACAGGGTGGCAGGGTCAGGAGCGTGCACAAAAGATGAGGGGAAGGCACCATCTAGAGAAATTAATGCTGAATAATTTGCTTAGGTGTGCGTGTATGTGTGCACACTCACACACATGCACAGGGGGTGAATTCACTCACATACTCAATTGTCATTCCCTTTTCTTCTGACATCAGGGCTCTGGGGACATGCTGCAGAGTTCCACCACAAGGCCAGGGTGCTGCCCAGAGTTGCAGCCTCTGGCATTCCACAAAAACTGAGGCCTGCCTCTGGCCTGGCTCTGGCAAGCTGCATGCAGGGAAAGCTCCGACTTGGCATCAGGTGCCCAGATCTGACTCCTGGGAACCACTAACCTAGTGTCTGCTGGCCGACAGGTTGTCATGCGCCGGCAGCTAGAAGACATCAAATGAGCCAAGGTCCATGAGGGCACTTTGAAAATTATAGAGTGTGACAGAAGTCTGAGGCTCTGCTGTCATTATTACAAGTGTGTGTTGATGGCAGGTGCTCTCCTAACATCTCAACGACCTTGGACACTGATGCCTGGAGAACATGAGACCTGGAAGTACACGTCTGACACTTCCACTAATTCCTCCCCTGCCCTCATTAGTGGAGCATGATCTGGGCCTTGCCAGCAGCTGCAGACTTGGCTACTTCCTGCCCTTACCCATCCCTTCCGGCACTACTCTCAGCCCTCCATTCCTCCCCACCCGCTACCTTCACCTTTAACTGTCATGATGTCATACACTGCTCAGTCCAGAATGTGGAAGGACAAAATTACAAACACAGGACTTCCCCTCAAGTTTCAGCGTGTTCTAATAAGCACTGGATGTGATTTCTTACTGTGCATGGGATATCACTGTCCAGCTCCCGGAACACAGACACCCAGTCATCCTGCTTGGCAACGTTCCAGCTGGGGTAGTCCAGGAAGGTGGCCTGAGCCATGATCTCCTCTTTGTCATTGCAGAGGGTAACAGCAAGGTTTGCCTTTTCCCTGCAGAAATGATTAAAATTGCGAACATGAATAAGATTACAAAACTTTAGGTAAGGACATGTCACTTTTTTCCCTCAGGCTACTGGAGCTGAGCAGCCACTGCATGAGGTCTGATAATGCAAAAGGTGGGAATGATATTGCAGCAACTTTGGAGTACATCGTTCAAGACAAGCGGTTCTGTCAACTAAACTTGTATTCAAAATTACATTTCCTTAGAAAGGTATTACATTTATGATATTGAGTATCCACTACCTTTCCCTTGGAGACTGGCTAGGAAGATACTTCACTGCACAATGTTCCCTATCCTCTCCATGTTGACAATACCACTGTGATGGCCTAAACATCTACGGTTAGGGTGGCCAAGTGTCCCTCTTTATCTAGGACTGGGAGTGCCCAAGATACAGGACTTTCATGGCTTCAAAAATGTGAGTCCTGGGCAAACTAGGATGAATGAGTTACCTATGCACAGTGGTAAAGCTAAGAGTTTAGCTCCATCTCAGTTACCATTCCCAAGCAATTCCTCCAAACTGTGAGTCCATGTACCTGGGCTTATTGATTCATTCATATGAAATCTGGGCATCTGGGATATCATCTACCCACGTGCAGAAATGGGGACTCTCAGGGGTCTTGCTTACGCTAAGGTAACCCAGGGAGTTAATAAAGCGAAGGGAGGAGAAGCAGGCCTTCCAGTCTTATTCTGGTGGTTGTCTCAGAGGGACTATCTTGACGATCCCTCCCAACTGCGACCCTGTCTTGTGACCCATCGAGGCAACAAGACTTAAAGACACTTAAAGGCAGCATATGGTTTACCACACCAAGAACCATTTGTGCATAAATTTAAATGCATTTTTTACTTTCTCAGTGAAATGGAATCTACTGGCATCTTAAGTTGGAGGAAGAAATAATTAAACATTCATTCAAAACACAAATATGGCAGCAGTTACCCATGTTTCTTCTTGAAGAGAACAGGAAGAAGCAAGCATATAACTGGAGGAAGAGGTGGAGAGGAGATGACAGGGTGGACAGAAAGTAACATGGACTTTCCAGGTATGTTTCTATCACAGAAGGAATACACTGTCAGTGCAGACAAGAATGAGAAAATCTAAGCAAGAAGAGAAAAAATACATAATTTGGAAAATCACCTTCATACCCACCTTTCATAGATAACCAACCACCGTCAATACTTTGGTTTCTGTCACCCCAGACTTATTTTTTGTGAGGGTAACTATATATTTAAATGTACATCATGTGTTTTTAAAACTGAAATCTGGCCGAGCGCTGCAACTCACGCCTGTAATCCCAGCATTTTGGGAGGCCAAGGTGGGTGGATCACTTGAGGCCAGAAGTTTGAGACCAGCCTGGCCAACATGGTGAAACCCCAACTCTACTAAAAATACAAAAATTGGCCGGGTATGGTGGTACACACCTGCTATCCCAGCTACTTGGGAGGCTGGGGCAGAGAATCGCGTGAACCCGGCAGGTGGAGGCTGCGGTAAGCCAAGATTGCACCACTGCACTCCAGCCTGGATGACAGAGCAAGACGCCATCTCAAAAAATAATAATAATAAATAATAAAAATTCTTAAAAATTGAATCCCATAATCTATACTACTTGTAGCCTGCTTCTTCCCACTTGACAGTGTACCCTTTTACTAGAGCGGTTCACCAAACAGCAGTCTTTCACACACATGCACCTGCTGTAGTTTTTTCTTTTCATTCTTTTTTCTTTTTTTTATTTTAGCACCTCACTGGGGCTTGAGTCTATTTTTCTTTAAATCAATTTACTTTGGGCTTAAAATTTTAATAGGAAGTTTACATCATTACCATAAATGGAAAACCAGTATCTCTTGCTATAAATAGAAGGCAACTATAAAAATAAAGATGTAACATTTAAAACAAAAATTTTTCCTGCATGCAGCAAGTGAAATCCCCCTGGGTGCCACCAGATGTATGAGCATCTTTGGGAAACATTGTGCTGGGGATATCAGTCTCAGGGCCTGCAGCCTCTGTCCCATCTCATAGGAAGTCACAGCAGCCATGTATGATCACATTCCTCAGTGAGAGAGGAATGAACCAGGGCTGTACCTGGCCCAGGGGCCCCATGCAAGCACTGGCTATCAAGGAAAGTAGGCGGTAGACTGTCCCAGCTTCCTAGAATACAGTATCCACACGGGGTTGTTTAGCAGGAGGATGCAGCCCCACTACTTCTCACTGAACCCTTCACCTCCTTCTACCTCTGAGGCATCTGCCTCCAGCTCTTGGTCTTCTGGGCTCCTCTGCCCCAGACTCCCAGGGTCATGATCTATGGTACTAAGCTAAGAGTGCTCCCTCTAAACCAGATGAGAAAATGCACAAGACGCTATACACAACAGCTCTGACGACAGTGGTGATAGTAGGGAGGAGGAAGTGGGCAAGAATTTGGGACAGGGCAGTCACCATGCCCTCAGGGAAGCAAAAAACAATGTGTTCCCGGAATCCAATTCTAACGAAATGCATTTATCCAGCGGAACCTCGGGATGGTGGCTGGGTTCTATAGTACAATTAGCACAATACTATACCACATAGACATTAAAGACTCAATATGCTTTTGTGGGTTGGCCTGGGAAGCCACGCATGAATTACTTTGTTTCAACAGGAAAATGTACTACAATTTCCAAATAACTGACTGTAAAAAGTAACTTCTGTAGCATTATCCTTTTGTGTACACAATTTCCACTCCTTATTACCCCTTAGCCACTAGATCCTCCACAGCACAGACAAAAATCATCATTGGAACAACAGGAGTGAGAAGGAAGAAAAGGTAGAGGGAGAAGGTATATTTTTTAACATTGGATTTTAAACTGTTCTTTGTAATAAGCCAAATCCAAACTGAAGGAGCCCTAACAATACACACACACCCACATATGTATTGCACGCAAAATGGAAATTAGAGCTCTTTTCATTAGAGCAATGCCTCATTTATTCAACTGCTTTAGGAAATTTTCCAAGTAGAGCCAAAACTTATTTTCCTTAACTATACTTGAGAGAAATCTTAGTGAAACAGCATTTGCCTTTTCTGCTTGATTTACCACCACCACCACACAGAAACCTCAGAGCTTCTTCACATCCACTGTGCCCAAACTGCAGCCTGGCCACGGTTCCACTTCCTCATCGCCACAGTGCTATCTGCACTGGACGCAGAGGATTCTTTTTGCCCTTTCCCTACTCATCTGCCATGCCCAATTGGCTCATTTTCTGCCCTAAAATTTAGCTGGATTTTTAGGTGAGATCAGTTTTATTCATTCCTGTATCTCTGTGGCTGAACAGGCAGTCAATAAAACAAAACCAAACACAGAGGCCACAAAAGGACCACTATTTTTTTTTTTCAAAAAGTCTATAAAATAAATCATTAAGCCTTGAAGTTGGCATGGCCAGGGGACAGGAATTGCCTAATATAAAAAATGAAACACTGCGTGGGTTTAGTAGCAGCTGCTTTGGAAGCTTCAGGACATGGATGAAAATTTAAATTTGCTTTTATTTCTGAAAATATGCTGGTTTCCAAGGTAGACTGCAACCTTTTCAGTTATAAAGATCCCATTTTAACTTTTTTTTTAATGTTTGGGGTCTGAGCAAGGGGAAGACTAGAGTTACTGAGATAGGGAAAGTGTGAGAAGAGTGGATTGAAGGCGGGTGAAGACAATGCTAGGTTCGAAGTGCCTACTACGTATCCAAGGGTTGGCATTCACCAGGAAGCTGGATAAATGAATTTGGAATCCAGGAGGTTCTGTTATCGATGTTAGACGTTTTTCACATTTATATCATAAATTCACCCAGAATTAATTTTTTAAAGTTTTGTATTACATGAGGTTGGTTATTTTCTTTTCCATGTGAATAACAAACTCTCCCAGCACCATTTATTGAGTGGCACATCATTTCCCCACAAAGCCATCATCAAATTTTCACATAGATATGGGTCTGTTTCTGGGACCTCTATCCTAGTCCATCTGTCTTTTGTCAGTTCCCTGGAAATTGCCACACTGTCCTGATTACTATACCTACAATGAGTCTCTAGCCGGCAAGCCTCTCCACTTTATTTTTCTTCCTTCAGATTATCCTGAACCTTTGCTTCTCCAAATAGATTTAGATTCGTTAAGTTTGACAAATAAGATTTTGATGGGGGTGGAGGGAAACTAACTTCATGATTTGAATGTTCCTGTCCAAAATGTGGTATATGTCTTGATACACCATAGTCCCCCCACCTATCTGTGATTTCCTGGCCCATCATTTCATAGTTACCTGCAATCAACTGCAGTTAGAAAATACTGAATGAAAAATTCCAGAAATAAACAATTTATAAATTTATAATGGCATGCGATGCTGAGTAGCAAGATGAAATTTCATGCCATCCCACCCCATCCTGCCCAGGAATTGTCCAGTAGTTCCACACTGTAGATATTGCTGCCCATTAGTCACTTAGTATTAGATTTGATAACTGCCCTCTGTTACCAGATTGACTGTCACTGCATCACAGTGCTTTTGTTCAAAGTGCAAGAGCAGTGATGCTGGCAATTCATATATGCCAAAGAGAAGCCGTAAAGGGCTTCCTTTACGTGAAAAGGTGAAAATTCTCAACTTAACGAGAAAAAATCAATTGTTTGCTGAGGTTGTTAAGACTGAGGGTAAGAAGAAATCTTTAATCTGTAAAATTGTGAAAATGGAAAAAAACATTTGTGATAGTTTTTCTGTCACACCTCAAACTACAGAAGTTATCGTCACAGTGCATGGCAAATGCTTAGTTAAGATGGAAAGGCCTTTACGTTTGTGGATGGAAGACATGAACAAAAATGTGTTCTGACTGATAACAATTAGATGTGGTACTACCCTCAGTTTCAGGGATCTACTGGGGGTCTTGGAATACATTCCCTTCAGATAAGGGGCGGGGCTACTGTATTTAGGCTTTCCTTAATGTCTTTCAATAACTGACAATTTACACCAGAATGAGCTTGGAGTTACTTTGTCTGTTGTATACTAGGTACTTCATATTCTTTGGCATGGGTGTAAATAGTAAAATATTTTCTGTTCATTGTTAGTATGTAAAAATGCAGGCCGGGCGCCGTGGCTCATACCTATAATCCCAGCACTTTAGGAGGCCGAGGCGGGTGGATCACGATGAGGTCAAGAGATCGAGACCATCCTGGTCAACATGGTGAAACCCCGTCTCTACTAAAAATACAAAAATTAGCTGGGCATGGTGGCGCGCGCCTGTAGTCCCAGCTACTCGGGAGGCTGAGGTAGGAGAATTGCTTGAACCCA
>CAUYLG010066722.1:0-45981 GCA_963573385.1 Cacajao melanocephalus
CGGCACCCCTGGCAGCCCGGCCCCCACAAAACACCCCCGCAAACCCCCCCGGGCAAAACAACAAAAAAAAAATGAAAAAAAAAAAAAAAAAAAAAAAAAAAAAAAGGAAAGGGAAGGAAAGAAAGAAAGGTTAAAAGATAAACTGCAGAACAGGGCACAGGTGTCAGAGGAATTCAGAGAAGAGAGGACTCAGCGTTGGCAGAAGCAACAAGAGGTGGCTTCTTGGGCTTTGGAGGATGAGCCAGGTGGTGAGGAACTTGATTGGTGGAGGGAAGGGAGGAGCATGCAAGGTGGGTGGAATATTTCACACAGCCGAATCAGAGGATGCAGGAATGGAAATACATGTGAAGAGGTGGGGCTATGGGGGGGATCCTATAAAGCTTTGGAAATCAGGCAGAATGCACCCAAGGGGATGGAAAGAACACGTGGGTTCTAAGCGTGTCTTAGATATGAATGAGTTATTTTATGTTGAGCAAGTCACTTTCTCTCCCTGGGCCTTAGATTCCTTTTGACAGGGAGAGTTGGATTCGATAATTCACTTCCAAGTTCTAGGCCACTCTAATCTTCCGTGGTTAATACGAAGGCACTGGAAGTTCTTGAGGTAGGAGACTGTTATGATGAAAGCAGCTTGTAGGAATGTGGATTCTGAAGCCAGGCTCTGGCTTTGAATCCTTGCTGTTTTACTTACTAGCTTTATAACTGGGGCAAGTCACTTATTCTTTCTATGCATCCATTTGTTCTATACAAATTTATGTTTGGAAATAGGAATGATAAGAATATTTCCTAAGACTTTTTCCCCATAGAATTAAATGACTTAATATATGTAAGATGCTTAAAATAGTGCCTGCACATAGTAAATACAATGTGGGTTAGCTGTTATTACTGTGGGATGGTGTATTAGCTTTGCCCCATAGCACACAGTCCCAAGGTTTCAACAATATACACTTATTTTTTGGTCGTTCTACATGAGGTCTGTGGGTTGGCTGAAACTTTGCCCCTGTTTACTGGTGGGTAGTGAGTCTCCTCTATGTATCTCTTCACTTTCAGACCCAAGCTGAAGGAGAAGAAAAGCATAAGAGATGAGCAGTAACCTGAAATATCTTTAACAACTTCTACTCAAATATAGCGTATAGTTCACATCTGCTAATAGTGTGTTTGCCAAAGCAAGTTGTATAATCAAGCTCTAAATCAGTGGGAGAGAAGCACAAAGTCAGTCTTTCTGGAGGAGATGTGAGGATTGAATGTGAAAGTTCTGACATGTAAAGGATGCTAACACACACCTGTGGAAGCTAATGATGAGGTGGTCAGGAAGCACAGGGATTGAGTTTGGAAGAAAAATCTCAGCATTGGTTCTTAGGTTAAATTGGATTTGGGAACAAGCTCCAAATTGGAGTGTCTCAGTGGACAGTTAGGAATAGATTGGAATGAGGGTGAGAGGCAAGGGACAGAGATAGATATTGGGGGACCATGTACAAAAGGCATTGATAGAAGACAGAAAAATCCAAGATATTTCAACAACCAGTGGTTCTCAGCCTATGTGCTGGGAGCACAGTGGTGTACTGAAAAAACTGTCTGCAGGTGTGCTTCTAAATTTTGATCAGCATTTAAAATTTATGTTTGCTACAGTCAAGTCTGCAAATTACTGTAGCATCTCTTAGGTGGAGCCCTGAGTATTCACAAGCAGAGAGATGTTGAATAGAGTCTAATTTGCTTTAAGTAAAAGTCAGCTCTTGCTATGAAAGGGGAACACCAGGGGACTTTGCCCTGAGAGCATGTAAAAGAACATGGTCAGGGCAGTGGACAGCGCCATGGTGCTGAAGAATAACCGAGTGCAATCAAAGCTATTATAGTCCTGTGACACAGCCACAGTCACACTGTAGTGGTAGGGCATGGTGATGGTTGCAGACTTACTTGGTGTTGTTTTAGGTCTTTAATCCTTCAAGAATGTTGCAAAATTTTATATGATTTGAAAGTATGTCTTGAATACGGTAAGGTTGAGAACCATTGCCCTAGAGAGCTGTAATGACCAAATCATAGCTTTGCTCTGAGAATAAACAACTCTGAATTGGTGTTGGTAGTTTGGGAAGTGGAGTGGGATCTTGGATGGTTCATAGAGAAGTTGGTCTAGAAAACAAGAGCAAGCAGCTGAAAGGAAGACAGCAATGTCTGTAGACATATGAGGTTGCAGTTCCCCACTCCTTCCCTGGGCCTGTGCCCCAGGCACCTAGAGTATTCTCCTGGACCTAGCACACCATCTCTGGCCCTCTGCCTTTGTATCAGCTGTGTCCATTCTCTATAGATGATCCCTTCTCCTGGGCTGGGGAAGGTGAGCACTTCCATTTCAGTAACTTTGGCTTGTTGCTTATATCCATCTGCTCCACTTGACCGTGGATACTTGGAAGCCTGGGAAATGGTCTGATTCTCCTCAGCAGTCCCTCAGGAATACTGGGGATTCACAGTGGGGATGCCACATTGTATGAGTGAGTGAATGATGCCAAGATTGTGGACTTCCTTGCTGAATGGGGTTTCAGCCATAACTGCATTTAGTCTTCCTTAACGGGGCCCTGTCTGTGGATTTTAACATGGAGGTAGTTACTATGCAGAAGATGATGAAGGTGGTATGAGGAGCTTTGAAGCTCAAAGAGAAGAGAAGGTGTGGGGGCCTCTGAAGTGGTGCTTTGACAATGGGGAGGAGGGCAGATCTGGTTTAGTAATGAGCTTCACTACATGTTCCGTGAAATAGGAAGCTTTTGCAGCACGTACTTTTTACACAGAAGTGGGATCATCACAGTGTACATCTTCTCCTCTCCCAGGGCCTTGACTGAATAATGACCTGGTATTGGAACTTAGTCAATTCCATGGGAATATTCATTGGATCTGATGCAGAATTGCATAGAGCAAAAAGGTGGCTATTTGAGGAAATTTTGTACCTGCTCCCAAATTATGTTGCTGTGTTTTTTTAAATCATATCATATCCATAGGCCCTTAGGGCTTGAGGTCTAATGAAATTTCATCAAATGTTTGATTTCTATGACCTCAAGGTTGAATGGAACCTTTTAAGTTACGTAAGATTTTCTGTTGTACAATTAAGGAGGAAGGAAAAGGTGTCTGTCCATTGCTTCTCCTCTGACTCCATCATTCTCCCCTCAGTGCAGGAATTCCCAATATGCTCTCCTTGCATACCTCCAGTGACAGGGAGATCACCACTTTACATGGCAGCCTGCTTTCCTCTTGTACACCTCTGTTGTTGTAAAGCTCTTCTTTATGTAGAGTGGGACTCTGCCTCGTGCCCTACTTTTGTTCTCAGAATCTCCCCAAATTTCTTCTTCCACACTGCTATTCCTAGAGGCACTGGAAGATGTTTCTCCATTATTTAGGACCTTCTCTTTTCCAAAACCACTCCAGTTCTTCATCTAGCACAATTTCTGCAGTGTTAGGTTTTCCTTTACTTTCTTTCATTTTCCTTTCCTTTCATCTCATTTTTTTTTGCTATATTTATTTCTGAACTTGCAAAATAAAAAGGAATCCAAATTACAACTTTAATTATTGGGCACCTCTTAAACTGGTTTAAAGGCTTCCTAAGGTCATCAGCTCCTCTGAGAAGCTGATAAAAGCAATCGAAGCGTTTTCCTGCTTCCTCAGCTGCATGAGCATTTGGCATAGAATGTTAGAGCATTTGGCATAGAATGTTAGACTCCATAGGCCAGTGTTCAGTGTATTGCGTGCTTTTACATATTATCACAAGTAATCTTGTGAGGTAGGTATTTTGATGCGTTCCATTTATAGATGAGGAAACCGAAGCCAACGGAGATTAAGTATCTTGCCAAAGATCACCCCGCTAAGAAGCTATGTGGGAATAAGCTCCTGTCTCTGGTGCCAAGGATTTCAGTCTCATGGGGGAAGTGAGATATATTAAAATGAGCTGGAAAATGAGTGTCATGAACAAACGCTGACCAGAGATGCAAGCTTCATGTTGTGGCAACTCCATTTGAGCTTGTGGTCCTGGACTCAACACACCGCACGTGACCGAGGATTTGGAAATCAATGAGCAGAGCAGATGTGGCCAGAGATCCATGCTGCAGGGAGGCCATAGATGAAGGCACAGAGTGTGAAGGTGCAGTTTAGGGAGGCAGAGTGAGTGTGGTGTGCTTAGATAGGTGTGGTGGGGTGTGGCCGAGAGAAGGCAGGGCTCAGGCCAGGAAGAGCCTGGGAGGTGTGCTTTGTCCTACAGGTGAGGACAAGCTGGTGAAGGATTTTTGAGGAGAGCTGAGGCCTAGTTGGATTTGCATTTCAGAAAGGTCACTCTGCCTGTCATACGGAGGGGACAAAATATGTGGCAGGGAGATGGGGTGAGGGCTTACCTGGGGCAGGTGCGTTGGGGTGAAAGTCAGCAGGTAGGTGTTAGAGCAGTTCCAGAGTAGATGCAGCAAGATCTAGAAAAGAAGTAGGTTTGGGGTAGGACAGGTTAGAGAGAAGCCGAAGATGGAACTGAGCATTTTAATAAGATCTATCACCCCACGTTGCAAGGATTGAAAAAAAAATCAGGCACCCTGCAAACTGATATCCATGGGTTAATTCATTTCGCTTTCAAAATTTTCTCTGCATTTGATGGGAAACAGAGGTGCAAGGCATGGGGTTTGTACTTGATAAACACTGAACAGGTAAGTGCAGTCTATTGCTGCCTGTCCTCATTTTACAGATGGGGAACTGAGGCTAAGACACATTATCTAGGTACACTGAAGAGAACATTGTACTAGTCTCCTCACCAGGAGGCAGTGGGGTGGTCTCTGTATAGGTGCCAGGTGGAATTGGGTTCAAATCAGAGCTGTACCATGTCTTGGCTGTGTGACCTTGAGCAAATTGCTTCTGAGTTTCCTCATTTGTAATACTTATTCCCACTTTTAAGGTGATTTAAGAATTAAAAATGAAAACCCATGTAATGCAAAACTCATCCTTAATAAGAGTTCAAGGAATGTGCATTTCTTAAGGCAAAGGAGTTCTATTCAGATTTCTTTCCAGAAAGCAAGAAGCACAGACCAGAAAACAGAGAAATGGGTCAAGTCGCCGATTACACATGCAGCTACCATCATCTTTCCCCATGCACCTTGCAGGCCCTGCCCACTCTCAGGGTTGTGACAGAGGCATGCTGTTTTAAAATCAGATATTCAGTCCAACAGGGAGTGCTCCCTAAATGCCTCCTGATATGACAGGACCTGAAAGTGTGCAGTTATAACTGCAGTTGTCATGGAAACAGGCATAAGCTCGGAAAAATAAAAAAGAGGCTGCAGTCCATAGGGACCACTTGTATTTCCCATTCATGAAGAAGGGAGAGCCACCCTGTGTCCTATCCACGAGAAGGGGAACGAATGTGTGTTAATTAGATTCAGGATCATACCGGTTGGCACTTCCTGGGTTGCATTCCTGGATAGTGTGGCAAAGGGCCACTGGCTGACAGGCTGTCCCCAGAGGCAAAATCAAAGGCAAATGGATGGTTTCTGTGAATACATATGAGTGTGCAGCTGGACGGGATGGCAGCACTTGCTCTTACAAGGAGACCAGAGTGGGGAGCTTGCTGAAGGGGAAGGCTCTGGTTATTTAAGGCAGGGACCAAGTCGCGGAAGTCTGATGCATTTGAGCTATAAAACCTCTCAGACAGCAATCCCTGTGGCTCCCAGCACAGAACCTTTATGATGTATTAATTCGACTTGATGCAATGATGCTGCATAACAACCCCCTGGACTCTGTGCCTTACAGCAGCAACTATTTATTTATGGCATTGGTTTGTGGGTGGTAGATGTTTAGCAGGGTTCATCTCAATTTGTCTTCGGTCTTCTGTTGGGGTCAGGTGTGCTCCTCATATCCTCTCATTCTGGGGCTGCCATTCCTTGGGTTCTGTGGTTTTCATGGTGGGGGGCAGATTGTCAAAGATTGCTGAACCCACCTGCCCCTGTGTGCTTGTGCTTGGACTGGTACACTCCCAGCCAGAGCGAATCACATGGGCAGCACACCCACAGTCAGTGGGGCAGGGAGCTGCACTGCACCCATGTTGGCAGGTGGTAAGGACTTGCCACAGAGGATCTGTGTTGAAATTATCTGGGAATGTTTGTTAATAATATAAATTCCTGGCTTGTAATCTAGATCTGGTGACTGAATATCTTGATAAAAGCCCCAATGGAAATTTTTAGTGGGTAATTCCAGGGCATTTTGAGGACCAGCAGGGCCATGGTGTCGTGCTGTCAGTTTTTTTGGGGGGAGGAGGTGGCAAGGGGGTATGCCTACCAATCACCTTGAAGTTTTGAGTTGCAGATGTCAGCGTCAACATCAGGGGTATGTGGGTTTTAAAGGACTAAAAACTTTCAAACCCCACCTTGATATTTCCTTTGTTCTAAAAGAAAGCAGTTCTCCCTGCATTCAATGCTTGGATAAGCACATTTCTACAAAATGGGCTTCTTTGATCTTTTTGAGGCTCATTTCCCTGCTTGCTCTTTGGAAAGAAAGGGTTTCTTCATCTTTCCAGAAAAGATTGGTCATTTAGTTACCCTGAGCTTTCCTGCCCTTCCCACTGAGGAATCAGGCAACCTCATCTGAATTTGCGTGGCCTCTGAGAACCTGTGTTGACATCCGCCTGTTCACGGACCCCAGATTCCAATAGCTGCTCTAGTGGAGCATGTAGGGGCCACGGGAGTTGCTTGCCCTCACCCCAGCTTCCTGGGGTGGGAGAATTAAAGTATCGGAACTAGTGTAAGGTCTTTATATACCAACATCTAAAAGTACTTGAAGCCAGCTATGTCCATTGGGAAACATAGGTCATTATTATTTTGGTTCTGCAAGGCTAAGAGAACAATTTTTGAAACAAGACTTTTTTAGAAGCTGAGAAAGAAAAGCAGTAAGAAACTACCAGGTTCAGTGTGGTAGGGGGTGGAGGGGTCTTCAGCATCAGGGTTCGTAGAAAACTCACGGTCGCTGTGCCCAATGTCAATTCAGGACCACGGACAGCACCAATCCACGCCTGTTCCTCACGTCCCCACGATACCTGGAACTTTCAGAAGATGGTGTCTCTGTACCTACTGTTTATTTGGCGGAGGTACATTCCTTCTCCTCTCCCCATTTTTTCAGCTTGGTGAATTCCTATTTATATTTTGGAACTCAGCTCAATGTCCCCTCCTTGATGACATAGTCCCTGTCTTTTCTCTGCCTCTGTAATAACAGCTTTGGTTCCCTGCTATTTTCCAGATAGCCAAGGTTGCTAAACTAGTGATTTCTGGATAAAGGTTGATTGGATAAGAATAGCATCCCATCTTTTAATTTTTTCTAAAATCCAGACATTAGTAGATTTTGTATGCCTTCTGACAGCCACCTTCGTGGTGGAGATGACAGATTTATTCCCACCATGCTGAAGGGAGACTAGAACCCGGGAGGTTTAATGCCTCACTCAGGAATAGACAGTGATGCAGAAAGTCCACTGTCATCCAGAACCTCCCCTCTGAGCTGAGGCAGACTGCGTTCGCTGCTGTTTGTTATTTTTGTTCTATGGATAAAAATGCCTGAAGCTTTAAAGACTAGTTTTTGTAAGCAGAGCTCAACCTCATGCTTAATGTTTGTGAAAAGAACAAAAGCATCCTGCCAATGTCAGCTCTCTCTTCCAAGTGGGGGCTGGACGGGAGATAACAGTAGGTTTGGAGCAGAATCCCTTCCTCCTGCCTGGCTGCTCCTCTGACTCATGAGACAGGACTGCAGCAAAGCAGGGTTTCGGCGGAGTCTTCGCGAGGATGCCTTCGTGCATCATCTGCAGTGTGCGGGCCTTGCACTTGGCAGGCCTCTGCTCCCAGCCAGTAGGATTAGGTATTCACGAATTTTAAAAGCAGAAAAGAAAGATTTATTATATGTTCATCTATGCTTTTCTCCCTTTGTTTCTCTCATCTCTCCTTTCTTTGCTCTTCCTTCCATCTTTCCTTCCCTCTTTATCCTTCATTTATCTGATCTTCTTTTTCTCTCCCTTGGACTCCCTCTCTCTTTTCAAACTTTCTTTCTACTTTCTTCCTCTTCCCTTGCCTCTTACCTATTGCCGCCTTCTTTCCCTCCTGCCCAGCGAACACCTGCTGAATACTGTGTAAGGGTCCTGGCTGGTTCCTGAGGATATAGAGATGCAATACATAGAACTCCCCTGGCCATGAAGGGGTGTCCAGCTTAGTGGGAGATGACCGTATGAACTATGACCATGAGGTGCCATAAGCATTAGGGTAGGGCTGTGCATTATACTGGTGATTAGGTCTGGGGGTGACCCCAAAGTCTCTGTAGGAGAAGCCGATTCCTCCAGATCTATTTCCTTTTGAATTCCTAACAGAATTTTGTGGTTTGCTTTTTCTCCTCACATTTTATTATCTAACGCTTTTGTTTGTGGTTAAAACTTCCTGGAAAATATTTTAGGAAGCTGAATGATACCTCATTACTGGTGTGGTTATATCATTGTAATTCATTCTGGATCACATCTTTGTGTATCATTCTTTGATCCTGTTTTGGATATTTTTTGGAGGACAAATTCCCGGCACTATTCTGGGTCAAAGGACATGGACAGTGTTAAGGCCTTTGATACCTGTTGCAAACTTGGCTGCCATGTATTCTTACTGAGGATTCCCAGCTTTGAGGAGAAGATAAAGATGATTCCTCCTCTTCTACTTCTGCCCAGTGCTCATGTGATGTCTTAGCTTGGAAACATTTCCATGTTCCGGTTCTTCCCTGATGAAAACCCCTCCATGACCTTCACCACAGAGCCCAGACTCCCTTGTACACATGGCACTGAGGTCCCCAGGATCTGGCTTCTGCACTCCTTTCCAGATTCCCCACTTCGAGGTCACCCTTCAGCCAAAAGAGACCACTTACACAGAACCCCAGGAACACGAGGCTGCTTCTGACCTCTGTGTTTCTCCCCACTGAATATGGTCTGGTTCTGTGTTCCCACCCAAACCTCGTCGAATTGTGGTGCCCAGTGCTGGAGGTGGGGTCTGGAGGGAGGTGATTGAATCATTGGGGTGGGTTTCCCCCTTTGGTGCTGTGCTGGTGATAGTGAGTGAGTTCTCAGGAGATCTGGTTATGTAAAAGTGTGTGGCACCTCCTCTCTCTTCTTCCTACTTGGCCATGTGATGTGCTCCCCCCTCTTTGCCTTCTACCATGATCGTAAGTTTCCTGAGGCCTCCCCAGAAGCCAAGCAGATGCCAGCATCATGCTTCCTGTACAGCCCACAGAACCACGAGCCAATTAACCCTTTTTTCTTTTCTTTATAAATTACCCAGTCTCAGGCATTTCTGTATGGCATTGTGAGGATGGACTAATACACCATGTGCTTCCCTCTCTCAAGATCCCTTTCGCTTTTGCTGTGTGGCTAATTCCTACTCATCCTCCAAGCTCAGAGGGAATGCCTTTTCCCTTAGCAGGGTTAGTGTGGAGGCTGTCTGCATGCTCTGTGGCGCTCTGCACTTCCCACGCTGGTGGCAAAGGCTAGCTGTTGACTCAGCCTCCCTCACTGGCCTGAGCACCTCTTGAGCGCAAGAGCTACGTTTAAGCTGCATACACCCAGTCCTTAAACAATGATTTGTAGAGTGGAGTTCTAGCTACAGAAAATGGCAGAGAATGAACATTGAGCTGTTCACCTGCCAGGCCTGGGCTGAGTAAGCACTTCGAATACATGCCTAGGACGCAGAGCCAACCTATCTTAGAGATGAGGAAACTGAGGGTTGGTAAGTCACATGGATAATAAGTGGGGTCAGAATCCAAACCCACCTCTGTCTGAGTGTGGACGTTTTGCTCTTATGCAGCATTGACACAAGGACTGCTGTCACTGCCGAACAAACTGGCATCTCTGACATGCCCTAGCTAATCAATTCAGCTGTTAGACTGTGGCTGAGTTTTTCATGAGGTGCTTTATTTCTTCAAGGTTTCGAGGTTTATACATCATATATATATATATATTTGGAGATGGAGTCTCGCTCTGTCGCCCAGGCTAGACTGCAGTGGTGCAATCTTGGCTCACTGCAACCTCCACCTCCTGGGTTCAAGCGATTCTCCTGCCTCAGCCTCCTGAGTAGCTGGGATTACAGGTGCCTGCCACTGTGCCTAACTAATTGTTGCATTTTTAGTAGAGACGGGGTTTCACGATGTTGGCCAGGTTTCTCTCAAACCCCTAACCTCAGGTGATCCTCCCCCCTCAGCCTCCCAAAGTGCTGGGATTACAAGCACGTGCCACCACGCCCAGCTAATTTTTGTGTTTTTAGTAGAGACGAGGTTTCACCATGTTGGCCAGGTGATCTCGATCTCTTGACCTCGTGATCTGCCCACCTCAGCCTCCCAAAGTGCTGGGAATACAGGTGTGAGCCACCAAGCTCAGCCTAGTTTAAACAAAATGATTTGTATACAGAGCAAACCATTGTTCACTTCTGTTGTTTCCCCCTCACAGTAATCCTGTGAGAGGCAACGGACAGCACCAGTATTATTTTTTTCTAAGTGTGTGACTTTGGTGTAATTAATTTTTAAAACATACAGAACATTTACTGTTTTTGGCCTACAGCTCTGCACACTCGTATTTCCTGCATGAGAAAGGCAGCCTTAGAAAGCAAGGCCCATTGGCCTCAGAACTTGGGGGGTTTCCAAGTTCCATCTTCTTATGAGGTGTCATGGATTCTAGAGTTTGAGAATGTTTAAACTTGGGACAGAAGCATGGTTTGGTGGCCGGAATGCTGGGCAGGTCGTTAGGAACCCTTGGCTCTAGCCTGAACCCTTGCTAGTCGTGTGAACGTGGAGGTCACACCTGGCTCTGGACTTCATTTCCATGCGAGGTGGATCAGACCTAGCATTTCACATGGACCATTCAGTGCAAGTGGCCACAATGCACGTAACTACTTCAAAGCCCGTTTCCTACGGTGTCTTCTGTGGAAAAAAGTAGCTCTTCAGATTTTCCACACCACAAAGGAACCCGAGTTTGGAAAAGATATCAACTCAATTCTTCTCTTGAATATTCATATCACATATCAGCAGAAGCAAGGATCTGCAAAGTTCTGTCATGAAGACATCCTTGCTTCTGTTTTACCAGGGATTTCTAAACTCACAGCATCAGGGAACCAGTGTCTGGGCCAGTACGTACTAAAATCCCTCTGAGCTTCAGTTCTATAGCACATGGCTTTGAAAATGCTTGTTAAGAGGCAAAGGAACTACTAATTTTAAGAAAGAACATGAAGGGATTGAATCAGTACTTGCCTTCCTGTGGGCTTATTTTTTCAGAAGCAGACCGGCCCCTGAGCAGCACTGAGGGCTTGGACCCCTGGGCGCCGCTGCTTGTGGTATCTGGTGGTAGTTGGGGAGGGAGTGGATTTGAACACAAGCTCCACCCTCTGATTCTAGGAAGACCAAAGCAGGTTGGGCTGATCTTGTGGCACACAGTGCATTAAAATACCACCTTTCAGGCTAAGTCCGAAAAGCCCCCTATTAAATGTGACAAGGCAGACGGGTGCCTGCGGGGTGTTGGTGTGGGGGCAGCGAGTTCCGGAAGCCATGCACCAGCTAGTGGTGACTTATGTTTCCTGCTCTTGGGGCCGGGGAAACCTGCACGCCAGCTTGTGGGTGCTTCCTGGATGTGCAGATCCCAGGCCTCTTTTTCCCCTTGGTCCTGGAGGGCTGTCCGGAGGCTCGGTGAGTTTCCTCTCTGGGATTGCACACATCTGTTTTAGGGATACAGATAGGTTGTGGGGCCTAGGAGCAACTTACCTTGAAGCATCTTCCTCCAGAGACCCTCCTGCTGAAGAACAGGATTTGCTGCTTCACACAGCTCTTCCTCGGCTCACGGCTGTGATGCCTTTCTCTCCGTCTTCACTGCTCAGCTTTCAAGAATCAGTTCAGGGCCGGGCGCGGTGGCTCATGCCTGTAATCCTAGCACTTTGGGAGACCAAGGCAGGTGAATCTCCTGAGGTCAGGAGTTCAAGACCAGCCTGACCAATGTGGAGAAACCCCATCTCTACTAAAAATAGAAAATTAGCCAGGCATGGTGGTGCATGCCTGTAATCCAAACTACTTGGGAGGCTGAGGCAGGAGAATTGCTTGAACCCAGGAGGCAGAGGTTGCAGTGAGCCAGGATTGTGCCATTGCACTCCAGCCTGGGAAACAAGAACGAAACTCTGTCTCAAATAAAAGAATCAGTTCAGTCACCCAGTCAGCCAGCCAGGCTGAGCCCAAGGTGTTGGAGAGGCAGCAGTGAAGGAAATGGGCCAAGTCCATTGCCTCCCTGGAGCTCATGGTCTAGTAAAGGCAAGTGCTGTGCAAACTCCAGGCAGTGCCGTCCCCACCAGCGCCCATCTCATGTGTCCCCTGGGGAGTTGTGTCCCATACAGCCAATGGGGTAATGCACCAGAGCTGTGATTCCAGTGTGGCAAATCACATTTTAGACAGACCTAGTGCTGTGACTACTGTGAATACATAGAATGGGTAAGGGATGTAGGCTCAGCTGGCAGGGTGGTGCTGAGGGTTGTTCCAAACAGGGCAAGTCGAGGGGAGGACACTCAGATAAGTAGCATCAAGCAGGACCCAAAGAAAGTAAGAGCAGGAAGACTGCCAGGATCCTGGGACTCCAGATTAACTGGGGTCTCGCTGACCTTGGTTTTCACTCTGAGGGAACTATGATTCTGATGCAAGAGGCTTTGAGCAGCCAGCAGCAAAATGTATTTCTGATTCCTTAGTTTGGGTTAAACACTTCTTCTCTGGGCTTGCAGGGCATTATGGCTGGTGCCATAAGACTGTGGGTTCTGGTCCAGGGGACCAATGAGGTGCCTTCTGTGCACTTCCTCGGATGGCCTTGGCAAGATCAAGCCCTAGTTGCCCACAGTGCTAGCCAGATCAATATGCACTTTTTTTTTTTTGAGACAGAGTCTTGCTCCGTTGCCAGGTGACAGGCTGGAGTGCAGTGGTGTGATCTCGGCTAACTACAAGCTCCGCCTCCTGGGTTCAAGCCATTCTGTATCCTCAGCCTCCCGAGTAGCTGAGACTACAGGCGTGCACCACCACGCCCAGCTAATTTTTGTATTTTTAGTAGAGACGGGGTTTCACCATGTTGGCCAGGATGGTCTTGATCTCTTAACCTCATGATCTGCCTGCCTCGGCCTCCCAAAGTGCTGTGATTACAGGCGTGAGCCACCGCGCCTGGCCCAATATGCACTCTTTACTGGATTTATTTATTGAATAGGATACCCTCCCTCCAGTCCCCGGAACCACCTCCCAGATGCACCGCCTGCCTCCAAGTTCTTGAGTCAGGCTCTGCTGTCACAGTACCACCTACTGTGGGTTGTTCTTGTCTGTTTCCTTTTTTTACTTTTACTTTTATTTTCTTTTTAAGATGGAGTCTCGCTCTGTCACCAGGCTGGAGTGCAGTGGTACGATCTCGGCTCACTGCAACCTCTGCCTCCTGGGTTCAAGCGATTCACTTGCCTCAGCCTCCTGAATAGCTGGGACCACAGGCATGCGCCACCACACCCAGCTAATTTTGTATTTTTAGTGGAGATGGGGTTTCACCATGTTGGTCAGGACGGTCTCCATCTTCTGACCTTGTGATCTGCCCACTTCAGCCTCCCAAAGTGTTGGGATTACAGGTGTGAACCACCACGCCCAGCCTGCCTGTTTACTTCTTTCTCCCCAACCCAAGGGATGGGCTTCAGGGCAGACACTGTGACTTATTCATCACCATGTCTCCAGCCTGAAGAGAATACAAATGGTAAATAAACACATGGAAAAAAATTACAAGTCTTCAAGACATGCAAATTGCACAGGCAAGATAGCTCACCCCTGTAATCACAGTGCCTTGGGAGACCGAGGAGGGATGATTGCTTGTAGCCAGGAGCTCAAGACCAGTCTGGGCAACAGAGTGAGACTTCATCTCAAAAAAATTTTTATTTTAATTAGCCAGGTGTGGTGGCACATGCCTATAGTCTCAGCTATTCGGGAGTCTGAGGCTGTAGGATCACTTAAGCTCAGGAATTTGAGGGTGCAGTGAGCTTTGATCATGCCACTTCAGCCTGGGTGACAGTCAGACTCTGTCACACGAAAAAGAAAAGAAACACAAATTAACAAATATTAATAATAAACAAGAATGCTTAGTGTTTTCTTGCAAAGAGTGGGGCACTCCTTTTGGAAAGCAGTTTGGTCATCTTTATCAAGGGCTGTAAATAAGGTTTATGTTGTTTAACCCAGCTGTTAAGCTTCTGAGAACCTTTTGCACAACAAATCATTCAAACGAAGGAAGGAGTCTTGTGCACAAAACTGTTCACTACAGCAATACATATCACTGTAAAAAAACGGAAAATAACTTCAGTAACCGACAGTGGGGGAATTATTAAACAATTTATTATGTATCCCTAAGGTCAAGTATTTCATGCTCACTTAAAAAACGCAGTCATGAGGAATGTGCGGCAGATTTGGATGTGCTCATGGTAAAATGCAGAAAGGACAGAACTGTGTGCTTTTCAGTTCCCGTAATGTTCTGGTCTCTGACTTGCACATCCCTCCCTCTGCCCAGAACACTCCATATGGTGAAGCTTTGTTTATGTTTATGCATAAGCAAGCTGATGGCTCCGTTCCATTCTGGAATGGTATTGACAAACAGAAGAGGGTTGAAAGCCTAGGTCTGTGCCCTTAGAATCGGATGGGGGATTGAAAACGTCCTTTGGAGAACATCCCCTGAATACATGGCTATTTACATAGACATAGTCATACAATCGTGTGTGTGTGTGTGTGTGTGTGTGTGTATCCACTTTCCTACATAGACATAGTCATACAATCCTGTGTGTGTGTGTATCCACCTTCCTCTAATGACACATATTTATTTGTCTGTATTCATACAGAGTGTAGATACAGGAAGTATCAATAGACTGTTTTTTTATACTTATTTTCTGGGTCTTTGCTTTCTCTGCCCATCTACCCCCTGATAAGGCTGGCAGCCCCTTTACTTGGCCTCCATGGCAGGTCCCCACTCTCCTCCTCAACCCCACATACCCCATGACTTGATAAACATCTGTCTCTCCGTCTGTCAACCCCCTGAGAGCAGATTCCAGCTCTGTGCCTGGTCCCCTCTGGAGCCGAGAGCATCAGTCGGTAGCTGATCGGGGCATGGATGAGTGAGTGTGTGTGAGCAGTGTGATTACAACCATAGAAAACAGAGAGAATAGACGGGGGAGACGGAGTGTCAGCTGGGAGTTGTACTGGGAAAGTAGGGTTTTTTGTTTTTTTTTTTTTTAGTCTTTCTACTATTTTTTAAAATGTCTCTAAGTTGATCATTATCATATGTCAGAATACCTTGATAACTCCCCGTTCTACAAATGACCCAGTTTCTTCAGCAAATGAATGACATTCAAAAGGGAGGAGGGGCTGGTGCAGATGCCGACAGAGGCTGCCGATTTGATGAGGCAGGCGTGCTGAGGGGCCTGGTATGGCTCCTATTTCAGACCTTCCAACTGCAGAAAGATGTCCATGAGACAATCAAGTAACATTGAACAGGGCCTGATTATTGACTGATAAGGAAGATATTAAGTTAATTGGGTTCGTTGGGATAATGGATTCTGGTTTTGTTTCTTTAAGAAGTCCTTACCCCTTTCCTGTTTAGGAAAAAAGGTGCAGCTTGCTGCCCTCACCCATTCCTCAGGGCAAACGGGACATGGCTTAACAGTGAGAGAGATGTAGTGAAGTATTTATCGGTGGAACGCTGCAGTGCCTGGGCTTTGTTTTAAAACACCTCAGCCAAAACCAAACAGTGAGGGGAGAAGGGTGAAAGGAGAAGGGGAGGTACTGCATAGAGAAGTACTGAGTCTGGGGATGGATCTGGGGTGGGGGAGGTTAAATGCCTTTACTTTTGAAAATATTTGATAATTTTTATATTAAAAATTAAAAACAAAAAAATTTCTCCTGGCTTTTCTCCAAGGATCCTTAATACTTTGCTTTGCTTTGCAGAGCGACCGACTCCTCATCAAAGGTGGACGGATCATCAACGATGACCAATCCCTTTATGCTGACGTCTACCTGGAGGATGGACTTATCAAGTGGGTTGAGCAAAACAGACCTTTTAAGAAACCTGTGTCACCAGGCTGCCTGGCCTTAGGTAGAATGGAAGGCTGGCATTCTGCTCTAGAGTGACGGGGCCGTGTACCTGTGTTTCAGGGATAGAGGCCTCACAGAGGTTAGGGGAGGTGCACACTGTGGGTAGAGAAGGGGCTGGTGTTTCTCCAGTGTCCCCCTGGGCTGGGCTCCCTGCCACACGGCTGCGGCAGCTCCTGTCACGCAGTGCTCACACAAACGCTGCAAAATGCAAATGCGTTTCCTGTTTTGCGGATTTGGAGGCAGTGGGCAAATGAGTCTGGGTTCCTGGCCCCATATTTTGGGGTGAGTTAGGGTCAAGGCCCGATTCCACCCTAAGACAACTGAATTCACGCCTTTTTCTTCCACCTGCCCACAATTTCTGGAATTGGGTTGAGAGGAGCAGGGGAGAAAGGAGGAATGTGTGGCTTCCAAGCACAGTCTTGACACTTAAAGAAAAGTCACTCACTCAGCCTGGAGTTTCCTTTACTTTCTTCCTGTTGGCTCCCGCTTCAGTCCTGCTTACCAAAACCAGGGTGTCTTAGCCTGCTGCCACAGGCTGGGTGCTGTAAATAGCAGAAGTGGATTGCTCACAGTTCTGGAGGCTGGAAGTCCTGGATCAAGCTGCCGTCAGGCTTGGTTCTTCCTGAGGCCTCCGTCCTTGGCTTGCAGACACCACCTTCAGGATGTCCTCACGAGGCCTTTTCTGTGTGTGTGCTCACTCTTGGGGCCTCTTCTAAGGACACCAGTCGTGTTGGATTCGGGCCCCACTCTTCTGACTTTATTCAACCTTAATCGCCTCCTTAAACGCCCTGTCTCCAAAGGCAGTCCCATGGGGGTGGGCTGTGGCCTCAACATGAATTTGGGAGACACAAGTCAGTCTATGCCAGGCAGGGGTCTGTAGGTGGCTTTCACTTTTTTTTTTTTTTTTTTTGAGACAGAGTGACTCGCTCTGTCGCCCATGGTGGAGTGCATTGGCATGATCTTGGTTCACTGCAGCCTTCGCCTTCTGGGATCAATGGACTCCCCTGCCTCAGCCTCCCGAGTAGCTGGGACTACAGGCGTGTGCCACCATGCCCAGCTAATTTTTTGTATTTTAGTAGAAACAGGGTTTCACCATGTTGGCCAGGATGGTCTTGATCTCCTGACTTTGTGATCTGCCTGCCTCAGCCTCCCAAAGTGCTAGGATTACAGGCATGAGTCGCTGTGCCCAGCTGGCCTTCACATTTTACTGGTGGGTGAGGAGTGCAGTTCTTATTCTTCGAGCGTACCCTGAATTGCTCAGCCTCTTCCCTTAAAATCTGGAAGAGAAGAGAAGGACACTTTTAGGATCCAGCATGAGTGGTTGGCACAAGAAGGAAAGGCAGAGGGGAATGGGAGCTAGGGGAAGGCAGAAAGGGATTGATACTGTTAACAGGGCCATCCTGGGGCCCATGTGGGCTTGGGTGATGATGATGGAGGAGGAGGTGGGGAGAAGGGGCTGTGGATTACTGGGGGCATTGAAAGAGACCACATATGCAAATCACTCAGTGAAGAATGGTGCCCAGAACAGTTGATCCCTCCCTGCCTCCCCCCAGCCCACTTCCCAGTTCTAGTCCCAAACTTTGACCATTCAAGTCCAGCTCGGGCCTCCCTCCTCTGGCTTCATTCCTTGCTTACTCTTCCAGCCATAATGAAAACATGGGACTCAAAGGACTTGCCAGGCTGCTCTCACGTCAGTGCCTTGCACCCATCAGCTCCGTGCCTGGAATACCTTTTCTCCCTGCCCTCTGCCTTCCCCTCATCTCTTGTTTGTCCTTGTGGGCCCAACTCATGTGACTCCTCCTCCAGGAAGCCTTCCTTGACCCCAAAATGGTTAGGGGTGCATCCCTCTGTCCCCACAGTCCTGAGCTGCGGTCTGTCACAGCCCTCGTCACGCTGCATCGCTCCTCGACCAGGGCCTTGCCACGTGGCCGCCACCTGGGGCCCAGCATCGTGCCTACAGAGTGGGTCCTGGAGCTCTGATTCAGGGAAAGCTCAAACAAACAAATGTTGGCCATCAGGTGCTGAGGCCGCTCGTGTCAGCCGCAGGGCGCCTGAATCCCAAACAGTCATGAAGGCAGATTGGGGGTGGGGAAGGGTGGCAGGATGTGTCAAAAAATGAGGCTTTCTTGACTCAGCCGCGGCTTAGATACAGAGAAAGCAACTCCGAGGGAATCGCCCCTTTGCGTAGGGGGTTCTGGGCTTCGGAACCCCGAAAGGTACAATGACTCTGAGAACGATCTTGTGGGCTCCCCAACCCCATGCACTTCCTGCTGCCAGAAATTTGATCTGACCACATCCACTCCCGTCCTTCCCAGGCCAAGCCCCCTTGTAGAGCTCTGCAATCCCAGCGAGTATACGGATGGAGCAAGTGGCCATGGGTTGAGCTGCATTTGTTAAGTGCCTGCCTTTGTATGTATGAACATCAAGAGTCCTAGGACTCTGGCTAACCAGGCTGTTGAGGAAGTATGCAGTTTCCCTAAGTTCATCATCTGCAGCCCCTCTTGGTGGTAAACCCCTTTTACTTGAACCCGATGCTGAGAAGCTTTCTGAGTGTTGGCAGTCGTCCTCCAGCCTTGTAAAGCTGAGCGAGTGACGGTGACGGAGACCTTCCAGGGCCCTTGGGTGGTCCTTCTGAACATGCGTCCTGCAGGCTGAGAAGGGTAGGTACGGAAGACCTGTGCTCACCCGGGGACCACCCAGCATCCAGAGGCACAATTATTTTCCCTCACTTTAATTAAACCCCAAGAATCCTTTAATTTTGCGGCTATTTGCCAGGTTTTCTTGAAAGCCGTTCAGCTGTTGTGATTCATTGAATTATGATTCATCGAGGTTTCCATCTGAATCACTCAGCCTTGGTGAATCAAGTGCCGGTGGTTGAAAGTTTCTTCTGCACCGTAGGGTGGTGGTGTTGGGGGAGGGGCGTCTGTCTCATTCTCTGAGCTGAGCTTCCTCTCTCTTTCACTTTCAAGCACATTGCTATTGAGCGCCATTCAGTGAGTCAGTCCCCCTAACTCATTGGGGATCCTGTTTAGTTTAATCCCAGGTCACAGAGAATCTGGCTCATATATGAGGGAAGCAGGGCAGCAATAAAGCCTGCTGGTCGGAGCTCTGATATTAGGCCTGGGGAGACCTGGGCTTAAATCCAGGCCCATCACCGACTTGCTGTGTGACCTTGAGTGAGTCACTACACCTCTCTGAGTTCTGTTGTCCTCTACCTCCTACCTCACAGGGCCGCTGGCGGGAAACCAGAGAGAGTTTGTTAAAAGACTGTGATTGTGCCTGATAAGAAAGGGCCTCTGGCTGCAGAGACGGCACTCACTGTCCAACATCAAACATCTTAGGACTCTGGACAACCAGGCTGCTCAGGAAATGTGCAGTTTCTCTAAAAAAAATAAAAAGTTAAAAGAAAAAAAAGGCCAGGCATGTTGGCTTGCACACTTTGGGAAGCCAAGGCGGGAGGACCCCTTGATCTCTGGAGTTTGAGATCAGCCTGGGCAACATAGAGAAATCCCATCTCTACAAAAAATTTTTAAAAAGTTACCTGGCATGATGGTGCACACCTGTATTCCCAGCTACTCGGGAGGGTGAGGCGGGAGGATTGCTTGAGCTCAGCATGTGGAGGCTGCACCACTGTCCTCCAGCCTGGCTGACAGAGACCCTGGATCAAAAAAATAAATAAAAGAACCTCTAATTAGAGTGCTTGTTGGCCTCCACAGCTTGGTGACTCGGTCACAGGCTTGAATCAGAATGGGCTGTGATTCCGCTGACACTCATGTGCAGATCCATGCCCATGTGTAGACACACCACATGCGTGTCTACAGCCAGTGCCTCTTTGACTGGACCGTGCCCAGGCCTTTGCCTGGGTTGGCATTTGGAGTGCTACCCTGTCCTCTCTCAGAGCTGGTTGTGAGCATTCAATGAGAGAAGTGGTGACGCGCTTAGAAGATGTTATTCTCCAGGCCGGGCACGGTGGCTCACACCTGTAATCCCAGCACATTGGGAGGCTGAAGTGGGTGGATCATGCGGTCAGGAGATTGAGACCATCCTGGTCAACATGGTGAAAACCCATCTCTACTAAAAATACAAAAATTAGCCGGGTATGGTGGCACGTACTTGTAGTCTCAGCTACTTGTGAGGCTGAGGCAGGAAGATTGCTTGAGCTCGGGAGGTGGAGGTTGCAGTGAGCCGAGATTGTACCATTGTACTCCAGCCTGGGCGAGAGGGCAAGACTCCATCTCAAAAAACAAACAAAAAAAAAAAATGAAAAAACGACGGTGTTCTCCAGTTGTTCCTTTTAAGGTAAGGGTCAGGTGTCTTCTTGACCCCTTTCCCTTCAGCTCTTGGCAAACCCATATGTTTGGAGGGACGGCAGAAGGACTGGGGAAGATAGGATTTCCCTAAGTCAAGTTGGACATTCTGGGGGCAGGGACTGGTTATTATAAGCAGCGGCGGTGGTGACTCTGGTGGAGGTGGAAGTGTGTGGTAACGTTTCCTGGGTGTTCATCTTGTCCCTGGCACTGTGCAGTCGTAGGCTTATTTCCTGGGGTAAGAGAACAGTGTGTGGCCCCTGCCTGCTGGCCCAGCTTCTCCCAGGAACCCAGGAGGGCAGAGGCTGCTGTCTTGGCTGCCTGGCTGTGGATTCTGCCCACAACTGCCCCTTTTGGTCACTGTCGCAGCATCTTCCTGTGTCTTTATTACTGATGTTTTATGTGACTTAGGAAATGAATATGCTGCCCAATCTCAAGAGTTCACGACAATTGGATTTTTTTTTTAAAATAAAAATCACTCGCCGTCAGATCTTATGGTCTGAGCCAGACCTTGACCTTGGGTGCTGCTGGGTCCCTTTCCCGGTGCTGGCTGAGCCTTTTCCCCCAGAGCCTTGATGGGTCTCCTGACTCTGGTGCAAGCAAATAAAACCTAGAAGCCCCCGTCATCAATAAGTCACCCACGGAGATCCCCGGGAGCTTGGTTTCTCATTTTGTATGCTCTTTTCCCTCCTTCCCCATTTGGAATTTACACTCCTAGAGGAAGTTTTCAGGCACCTGTTGCATCAGGGAATACACATGACGGTCAGCACGTTCAGCATGCTGGTCTCATTTCTGTGGATTCAGCTTTGCCATCCCCTCCACCTGGAAGCCTTCCTCAATAATGAGGCAGGATGAAAGGGCCCCTCCCCATGCTCTCTGGCCCTCTCTGCTACACTGGGCTCTAAGAGTCTGCCCACCTGCCTTTCCTCCTATTAGACTATGAGCCCCTTGAGGGCATGGGCCCTGCTTGAATTATCTCTGTCTACCCAGGGCCTTGAGAAGGGCCAGGCTCTGAAATGTTATTGAATGGAACCAAAGCTGCAAGTTGACTGCCCATTCCACTTTTCCTATAAGAACCAAGGCTGTCTCTATTGTTCGCCTCCAGACAAATAGGAGAGAACTTAATCGTTCCTGGTGGAGTGAAGACCATTGAAGCCAACGGGCGGATGGTTATTCCTGGAGGCATCGATGTCAACACATACCTGCAGAAGCCCTCCCAGGGGATGACGGCGGCTGATGACTTCTTCCAAGGGACCAGGGCAGCCGTGGTCGGCGGGACCACAATGATCAGTGAGTGACACTGCCCCTTGCCTTAGGGACATAGGCTGTGAGGTCTCTTCCTCATCACCAGCATCACCACAAGTGCTCAGTGTTCACCAGGCTCTCTGCCCAGGGTGCCATTGTATTTCATTCTCACCACAGCCCTATGACATGGGTCACTGTTTTACAGAGCATACCATGTGTGCCACTGGGAGTACACAAGATGGCTTAATAAACAATATGGTTTTATAGGCACCAATTTTAAACAATTATTTTTTAAATATTGAAATAAAAGTATTGAAAGAAAATAGCATCTCAGCTGGGCACAGTGGCTCACACCTGTAATCACAGCACTTTGGGAGGCTGAGGTGGCAGGATCCCCTGAGGTCAGGGGTTCGAGACTAGCCTGGACAACATGGTGAAACCCGGTCTCTACTGAAAATATAAAAATTAGCTGGGTGTGGTGGTGGACACCTATAATCTCAGCTACTCGGGAGGCTGAGGCAGAGGAATCGTTTGAACCTGGGAGGTGGAGGTTACAGTGAGCAGAGATCATGCCATTGCACTGGGTGACAGGGCAAGACTCCATCTTAAAAATAAATAAATAAATAAAATAGCATCTCATTGGTATAATTGCTTAGCATGAGACTGAAGTCACATTTAGATTTTTAGAAACAAAATTTGTTTAAAGAAAAGCATTAAGTAAAGAAGATGTGGATTATAGGGAGATAAAGCAAAAATGAAAAATCCTTCAACGTAGTGTGAAGATGGCTATGGTTTCAGAACCAGTGACATAGGTATTATTGTGACAGATTGGAGAATAGAGGCTCAGGGAAGCGAAGCAACTTGTCCAAGGAGACACAGCTGGGAAGTGGTTGTATTAGTCAGTATTGTTGCAGTGATACTGTGATAATGCCACATAACAAACAGCCCCCAAATCTCAAGCAACACTTGTTTTTCTCATTTGAGGTTGTGCAGGAGTGGGCATGGGGCTGGAGTGCTCAGCTGTGGGTTGGACTCAGGCACGATGGGTCTACCATTCTGGACCCAGTGACTCCCCAGCCACTCTATTCTCCTGGTAAGTGGCAGAGTGCAGGGGGCTCTGGCCAAAGCTTGCGTCTCCTCTCACTGCCTCATCTTTTCATTTCCGCTGCACCTTCCACTCACATTTTGTTGGCCAAGGTCACTCATGTGGCCAAGCCCAAAGTTGCCAGGAGTGCACGATGCCACAGAGAGCCCTGGTGAGGTCGGGAAGGGAAGGAAACACTGTGGGCAATGAGACCACTCCCCGACGGTGCTCAGTCTGGGAAGCTGGACTCCTCCTCTACTGCCCTGTGTAGCCCGATTGCTGTTTCTTGTGTCGATTTTGAAGAGCTGCTTTTGCTTGGATTCATTTTAATAAGCAATTTTAATTAAATAGGCCACAGTCGATTGTGAATGTTCTTTCAGCTGTTAGGCTCTCCAGTTTCAGGCGGCTCATCTGTAAGCTGGCCCCAACTGTGCCCACCTCTCCCACTTCTTCACAGAGGAGTCCCTTTGGAAGCGTGGTCTGTGGGCTGGAGCCCACTGCCATGGGCAGAGTTTGCCAAGTCCCTGAGCCAGGAGGGTGGAGCTCGACCTCTGAGGCAAGCACTGTCCTGATCCCTCTTCCAAAGGGGAGCCCATGGATCTGCTGGATGGGAAAACAGAAGGATCTAGACTTGGACTTGGGTCCCAGTGGCCAGGGTTTGAACCTGAGCACTTCCACTCGGTAGGCAGCTGCGTGACTGTGGCCGGCACTTAGTCTCTCTGAGCCTCGGCTTCCTCATCTGTAATGTGGGCCTTATGGTAGGAATCCTGTAGGGTGGTTTGGAGACATATGTGAAAGTCCTTCCTGCAGTGCATGGGACATGAGAGTTCTAAGGGTGGGCATGGAAGTTCAGGCTCAGGAGGCCTGCACAGGGCAGGGGACAGATCCTGGACAAGGAGCCAGGGTTCCTGGGATGTCCGTGCTTTTTCCCATCACCAGCTGTGAGACCCTGGGGAGCCCTGCCCTGTAAGCCTTGTCCTCCCCACCCGTGAAGGACAGTTTCCAAAGTGTGATTTGTGGAACACTAAGAACCTATGAAGGCACACGAGGACCACAGTCTGGGCTCTGAAGGAGTCCCCACCCTTTCCTATCTTCATTCAGCAGATGTTAATTAAGAGTCGTACACACTAGGCACCATACCAGGTGAACACAAGCAGGAATGATGCTTGTTGTCAAGGGGCCTGCCATCTCTCAGGGAGTCACTAATTGTCCACATGTATGACTAGAAACTGTGACTCCTGCTACAAAAGAAGGGTGTGCAGTGCTTTGAACTGAGGGGCCGGGTCTCAGGGAAGGGTTCTCTGAAGAAGCGACATTTGTACAGGATCTGAAGGATGAGTTGGAATTAACCGGGGGAAGAGGGCAGAGAAGAGCAGAGCCTCAGGAGGAGGGAACCGCATGTGCAAAGGCCCTGAGGTGAGAACACACCTCCCATTCCAGAGACTGCAGGGAGGCCTGCGGGGCAGGGGTGTCCAGATTGAGGGATGAAATCCTGTGAGGCAAGGCTGGAAGGAGAGCACAACCCTGGGGCTCAATGGCCTGCTGTGGCTGTGGCTCTTTCTCACATGGGTGATGGGCAATGTTGAGGTATTTTAAGCAGGGAGGGACGTGACCTGTTCTGTGTTTTGAGGAGACCATAAGAGAGTGGGCTGGATGGGATGTGGGTGGACCAGTTGGGAGGCGATTGCATAGTTCAGCTGAGAGATGAGGGTGGCATGGCTGTGGAGTGGGCAGAAGTGGACAGCTCCAGGGAGATGGAGGAGGCCAGTCAACAGCCCTTGGTGCTGGGTCAGACATGGGGGCACGCAAAGGAAAGGAAATGGCAAGGGTGACCTGGGCTCTTGGCGATGTCCTCCACAGCTGGGGGTGGGGGTGGGGACAGTATTGCGTGAGGTTTTGAGGTTTTGGACATTCTGATTTTGGGGAGCTTTTGAGTGATCTTGGTGGGGAAGCCAAGAACACAACTAGGTTCAGAGTTCTGCAGCTCAGAGCAAGTGGTATGTTTCAATGAGCTAGTGCACAGAAAGAAAGGGGATTCATTTAATGCACATAGTGAACAGTAGAGGATGAAGTACTCAGGACAATTGAGAAGCATCAGCCAAAGAAGTAGGACCAAGGGCAGAAAAAGCCAGAAGGTGGTGTTGTCACAGAAGCTGGAGAGGAGCGAGTTTAAGGAATGAGGGAGTGATTCTCTGTGCCCTGAGAGGCCAAGAGAGTGAGGACTACATGCTCCCATTAGACCTAGAGATGTGAGGGTAGTATTAGCAAAGGCCGATGCTTTAGGTGGAATGGAGATGTGAGTAGGAGGAGGAGAGGTGAGACTTCTCTTTTTGACATCTGCCTGTGAAGTGTGGGGGTGCGAAGAAACAGGGCAGTAGAGTATGTGAAGTCAAGGGAGGTTTAAAAGACTGAAGGCTCCCCTTTCTCATCGACTTTACATTTAAGATTTTATTTGGGAAAAAAAAGTATGATGAACTTGTTTGGTCTTGGAGGTCCTTTTCATCTTGGCATTCTATGCCAAGGGAGGCAACTTGGAGCAGTGGTTAGGAGTTCAGACCATCTGACAAGTCTTGGATAACCTTCCTCCTCCTGCTTACTAATTATATGCTCTTGGACATGTGCTTTACCCTCTTTGAGCCTCAAGATTTTCATCTGCAAAATGGGGGTAATTTTCACTCTATGGGACAGTTGTGAGGATGGAATAAAAGAACTTATGTAAAGCCTTTGTGGCATTATCTGACAAATAGCATTCCATAAATATTTATGATGATGATGACAATGGTGGTGATGACGGTGGTAATGAAGCCTGAAGATGATGGTGATGATGTCACTGCTAATGGTTAGGGTTAGTGATAGTGACGATGATGGCAAAATGACAATAATGATGGTGGGAGTGATTATGGAAAGGATGGTGATGATGGTGGTGATGGTAATGGTGGTGGTGGTGGTGGTGATGGGGTGATAATGATAGTGATGATGATGGTAGTGATGGTATGGTGGTGATGATGATGGTGGTGGTGATAATGATGGTGGTGGTGGTAGTGGTGGTGGTAATGATAGTGATGATGATGGTGGTGGTGACGGGGTGGTGATGATGATGATTATGGGTGATGATAGTGGTGATGAATGTGGATGGTGGTGGTGGTGACAACGGTGATGATGACAGTGATGGTGGTGGAGGTGATGATAGTGATGGGGTGATGATGGTGATGACAGTGGTGGTCATGGTGGTGATGGTGTGATAAAGATGGTGATGATGATGACGATGGTGACTATGGTGGTGGAGGTGATGATGATGGTGATGGTGGTGGAGGTGATGAAAGTGATGGGGTTATGATGGTGATGATAGTGGTGGTCATGATGGTGATGGTGTGATAAAGATGGTGATGATGATGACGATGGTGACTATGGTGGTGGAGGTGATGATGATGGGATGATAATGATAGTGATGATGATGGTGGTGGTGATGGGGTAGTGATGGGTGGTGATGATAGTAGATGGTGGTGGTAGTGATGATGGTAATGATGATGATGGTGGTGATTGCAATGATGGTGATGGGTTGATAATGGTGATGATGATTGTGATGGTGATGATGGTGGTAATGGTGGTGGAGGTGATGATGGTGATGATGGTGGTGATGATGCTGATGGTGGTGGAGGTGATAATGGTGGTGATGGTGATGATGGGGGTGATGATGATGGTGATGATAATGATGTGATGATGATGATGGTGGTGGTGGTGGTGATGGGGTGATGATGATGGTGATGGGTGATGATGGTGATGATAGTAGATCATGGTGGTGGTGATGATGGTAATGATGATGATGGTGGTGATGGTAATGATGGTGATGGGTTAATAATGGTGATGATGATTGTGGTGGTGATGATGGTGGTGGAGGTGATGATGGTGGTGATGGTGATGATGGGGCTGATGATGATGGTGATGATGGTGGAGGAGGTGATGATGGTGGTGATGGTGATGATGGGGGTGATGTTGATGGTGATGATGGTGGTGGAGGTGATGATGGTGGTGATGATGATGGTGATGATGATGGAGGATGTGATGATGGTGGTGATGGTGATGATGGGGGTGATGTTGATGGTGATGATGGTGGTGGAGGTGATGATTGTGGTGGTGATGATGGTGGTCATGATGATGGTGGTCGTCGTAGTAATGATGGTGATGTTGTGATAATGATGGTGGTGATGATGATGGTGGTGATTGTAATGATGGCGATGATGGTGGTGGTGGTAATGATGTGGCTACCATTGGAATACTTGAGTCTGAAGCATCATGATGCGTATTTCTCCATCCCAGTTGACCATGTTGTTCCTGAACCTGGGTCCAGCCTGCTGACCTCCTTCGAGAAGTGGCATGAAGCAGCTGACACCAAATCCTGCTGTGATTACTCCCTCCATGTGGACATCACAAGCTGGTACGATGGCGTTCGGGAGGAGCTGGAGGTGCTGGTACAGGACAAAGGTCAGTTAAAGCCTCAGAACGGGGCTTTGGAATCCATGGTTCTTTGGTAGATCCAAAGATTGTGTGGAGTGAAAAATCCCCCTATTTGCATCTGCTCTGATCCTAATTATGAGCTGCTCTCTGCCACATGACAATGAAGAAACAGACAGTTGCCTTACAGAGTCCATCCTCTTCTCCTTGAAAACCTCTGGGGGTGTCCTTGTTCTCAGAAGCAGATCCAGTCTCTGCAGCTTGCCATGCCAAGCCCTCGCTGATCTAACCTCGCTTTTTTTTCCCATCACCCAGATCACTAGCCTGGCTGCCATCCCTGAAACCTGCTATGCTGTGAGGCCCTTACTCATGTGGTTCCCCTGCCAGGAATGAATACCCTTTCTCCTCTGCCTGCCCATTGCTACTCACCTTCAAGACCCAACTCAACCATTACCTTCTCCCATTTCCCCAGTCAGAATTGCTTCAGACCTTAAATATCCAACACCGGTTATGTAGGCCTCCTTTGGGACACTTTTTCCATTGTTCCTGGATTATGGGACATGGGTTGTCTGTCTGGCTCTTCTGTTAGACCCTGAGTTCTGTGAGCGAGGGGACCATGTCTATATGTCCCTGCATCCCACCTTGGCTCCCCTCTCTTTGGGTTCACACCAGGTATCCCTGTACAGTGTAGACACTTTATGGTGTGCATTACATCGAATGGAGGGGAACTGATCAGAAGACACAAAGGAAGCAAAGAAAAACGGAATAGAAAGAGGGCATGAGCGATCTGTCCAGAAAGGGCTAGTTAGGGAACCCTCTGAGGAGGCAGCCTTAAATGGTGGTGCTTCAAGGAGAGGGTATGTTGGTATATTTTCTTTTATTTGCTTTCTTTCTTTCTTTTCCTTTCTTTCTTTCTATTTCTTTCTTTCTCTTTCTTTCTTTCTTCTTTCTTTCTTTCTTTCTTTCTTTCTTTCATGGTGGTGCTTCAAAGGGAGGATATGTTGGTATGTTTTCTTTTCTTTATTTTCTTTCTTCTCTCTCTCTCTCTGTCCTCTGTCACCCAGGCTGGAGTACAGAGGCACGATCTTGGTTCACTGCAGCCTCTGTCTTCTGGGTTCAAGCAATTCTCCTGCCTCAGTCTCCCAAGTAGCTGGGATTACACGCATGTGCCACAGCGCCCAGCTAATTTTTTTGCTTTTTTAGTAGAGGCAGGGTTTCACCCTGTTGGCCAGGCTGGTCTTGAACTCCTGACCTCAGGGGATCCGCCTGCCTCAGCCTCACAAAGTGCTTGGATTACGGGCATGAGCCACCACACCTGGCCCTCAATTTTTAAAATAGGTGTGCTGTGTTTTCTCGTAATAACATATCATCCTCAATATTTAAAGAAAGTCAGAAAATGGAAGGAAAAAATTGTTTTCCTCTGGTTCTACCCCCAGTCACAATTAACTCTTAATATGAAGGATTATGGCTTTCCGTTCCCTGCGTATTTGGATGATTTTTCCCTATGTGGTTGTGCAATAGCTGTTTGTGGAATCCTTCTTTTTTCACTTAACATTTTATGAGTCACATTACTCTTCATCCATAACTTTTTAATGGCTCATAATGTACAATATAATGGGTAATTTGCTTAGCTACTTTATTTTTATTGGGCTTTTAGGCTTTCTGTTTGTTTTATTATAAATCCTGTTATGGTGAATGTCTTCGTGTATAAACATTTGTTTGCATTTCTAACTTTTCTTTAGATTTCCAGAAATGGAATTATAAGGTCAAAGGTCTTAGCATTTTTCAAGATAGTGACATCTATTGCCAAATTGGTTTCCTGAAAGATGCATCTCCTTATACACCCACAAGTCCTAATGCCAGAATCTGTAGTCCCTGCACCTTTGCACCATTGGGTGTTACTGCGTCTATGAAATCCTTGCCAATCCTTTATGGGTGAAAGACACCACCATTGTGGTTTTCGTGGCAGTTCTTTGCTAATGACATTAAACATTTTTCCTTCTGTGAATATCTGATTGTTTTCTTTGCCCACTCATCAATTTGCATTTTCATGTCTATGTAAGCTCTTTCTATCAAGAAGGCATTATTGGCCAGGCATGGTGGCTCACGCCTGTAATCCCAGCACTTTGGGAGGCTGAGGAGAGAGGATTGCTTGAGGCCAGGAGTTTGAGACTAGCCTGGGCAACATAGTGAGACTACAACTCAAAAAAAAAAAAAAAGCCAGGAGTGGTGGTGCATGCTTGTAGTCCCAGCTACTTGGGAGTCTGAGCAGGAGCATTGCTTGTACTTGGGAGGTTGAGGCTGGAGTGAGCACTACACTCCTGCCTGGGTCACAGAGTGAGACCCTATCTTTTTATTGTTGTTGTTGTTGTACTTTAGGTTCTGGGGTACATGTGCAGATCATGCAGGATTGTTGCATAGGTACATACATGGCAAGGTGATTTGCTGCCTTCATCCCCCATCACCTATATCTGGTATTTCTCCCTTCATTATCCCTCCCCACCCTTACTGTCCCTCCCCTAGCCCCCCCTACTGACCGCAGTGTGTGATGCTCCCCTCCTTGTGTCCACGTGTTCTAATTGTTCAACACCCACCTATGAGTGATAACATACGGTGTTTGGTTTTCTGTTCTTGAGTCAGTTTGCTGAGAATGATGGTTTCCAGATTCATCCATGTCCCTTGTGGTGGACCTAGAAATAGAAATTCCATTTGACCCAGCAATCCTATTAACTGGGTATATACCCAAAGAATTATTAATTGTTCTATTATAAAGACACATGCACACATATGTTCATTGCGGCACTGTTTATAATAGCAAAGACCTGGAGACCCTATCTTTTTAAAGAAGAAGGCATTATCGTTTTATTGCAGTTGCTGTGTGATTCATGGCAACTACATAACAGAGTCATAATCCAAGGAAATTGACAGTCTTGTATCTTACTTTCCTTAGCTGATGTTAAGTTCTGAGCAATTTTCCCCAGGTGGCTGCCTTAAGCGAATGGTTGTTCAGAGCGCCCCTCACTGAGGTGGAGGGTCTCTGGAGTGGCAGTGGAGTTTGTAGGAAAAGACACTGGTCTCCATGGGGCCTGGTGGGTCCCTGCTGCCTGCAGGCATCCAGGGAGCCCTGTGCTGTCTGCCTCTGGGGTGGGTCATCAACAGGCGAATGGTGATGGTGCCCAGGTCCTGGCAGCAACCGTATGCTTCTGTGAAATCAGCTTTTTAGATTCCACATAGAAATGAGATGATGTGGTATTTGCCTTTCTGTGCCTGGCTTATTTCACTTAATATAGGGTTCCACACCTTCAAATTTGTTGTTGCAAATGACAGGATGTCCTTTGTACCAAGGCATCCATTGTGTAGATTTACCACATTTATAAAATCCACTCGTTCATTGATGGACACAGGTTGCTTCCTTATCTTGGCTGTTGTAAAATAATGCCACAGTGAACACGGGAGTGCAGATATCCCCTGGACATACTGATTTCAGTTCTTTTGGATTTTTACCCAGTAGTGGGACTACCGAAGCATATGGTAATTCAGTTTTTAGTTTTGTGAGGAGCCTCCCTCCTGTTCTCCATAGAGGTGGCTATGCTAACTTACATTCCCACAAGTGGTGTTTCAGGGGTTTCCCTTTCTCTACATCCTTACCAACACTTGCTATCTCTTAGATGCAGGTTTTTCCCTTTCCCTTCCCTTCCCTTCCCTGTTTCCCTTCCCCGTTTCCCTCTCCTTTTCCCTCCCCTCCCCAACCTTCCCTCCCCTCCTCTTTCTTTTCCTTTCCTTCCCTTTCCCTTTCTTTGTTGAGACAGAGTTTCACTCTTGTTGCCTGGGCTTGAGTGCAGTGGTGCGATCTTGGCTCACTGCAACCTCTGCCTCCCGGGTTCAAGTGATTCTTCTCCCTCAGCCTCCTGAGTAGCTGGGATTACAGGCTCCCGCCACCATGCCTGGCGAATTTTTGTATTTTTAGTAGAGTTGGGGTTTCACCGTATTGGCCAGGCTGGTCTCGAACTCCTGACCTCAGGTGATCCACCCACCTCGGCCTCCCAAAGTGCTGGGATTACAGGCATGAGCCACTGCGCCCGGCCAAATTTTTATTTTCTAATCAGCTTAAATGCTCTCAGCAGCTTCACATCATCCCCAGAATAAATCCCGAACTGTCCACCTGGCTCTCGAGGACCCACCTGCCCCTTCAGACTGGCTTGTTCCAGTTCCTGAAGCCCAGAGCCCTGGCCCCCCTGCATCTCCCTGTTTCCCATCTGCTCAAGGCTGCCTCTGGCCCTCGGGGCTGTGTGAGTGAGCCCTGTCCCCTTCAGGAACACTCTCCCTGCTTTTTCCTAGCGATTCTCCTGTTTGTCGCTAAGCTGCACTTCCCTGGGAAGCCTTCTCTGAAGCCCCCTGACAGATGCAAGTCCCCATGCGTCCCCCACATACTAGGTTGTCTTTATCTGTTTACTTGCTGGTATTCCCGAACCCCAGCCCAGATGGCGAGCCCCCTCTGGACAGGGACTTGTCGTCTTACTCACAGTTGCATGGCTGGTGCCTGCACACCAAGAGATGCAACAAGTGTCAGTGGACCAGCTGATTGATTTCCTGAAAGATGCCTTTATTAACTTCTGTATCCCAAGCACTTAGCACATGCCTAGCATAGAGCAGACTCTCCATAAATGTTTATAACATGAATAAATAAGTGAGGGAAGGAAAAGAGAGCGAGAAGCAGGGAGGGAGAGAAGAAAGGGCAGGAGGGACACACCTGGTTTCCTTTGTCCTTAAGCATTTTAGTGCAACCTTCTCTAAGTCAGAAGGACTTGCCCAGAAATCTTGGTGGTCGTCATGAGTGTACCGTACAGTCACGTGCAGGACACTTCCAGGATGGGAAACCAACACATTTGGTGTCATGTCCTCTTTGCAGAAGTGGGGGACGTGAAGCCCAGAGAGGTGCAGCAGCTTCTCCAGTGCCAGACAGCTACTGAGGCCTGAACTCAGCTCAGCCTGACAGGGCACCTGTCACGGTTGATGTCTTTATGGGAGTGGCAAACAGGCACCCTCCCTGGGAGATCAGGTTGAAGAAGGTGCCTCGGTCAGGTGGGGTGGGCATGTGGGGCTCGCGCTAGAGTGCAGCTCCTTGGGGTGCTTCCTTAGCCACAGGCCCTTGTGTGAGACACAGCTGGAGACTCCTCCCAGCTGCCGCCAGCCCCGACCTCCTTCTGCCAGGTGCTCTTCATGTTGTTTTAAGACTTCCAAAAGAATAGGTTCGCAGGAGTCCCCCAAGGACGAGATCAGCCCTGGTGACCCGAGATCTGCTCTTAGGGTCTGAAATATAGCCTTAGAAATCTCAAGATACAAGATGAAATTATTCTAGAATAGGCTAGTTCTGAGTGCTATGTGGACTTGGTAGGAGAAAATGACCATCCCTGGTATCCTTTGTGTAGTAAATCATGGAGGAAAGCATCTTGCCTGTGGTTTCTAAGCTGTAAACCCCAAACACTATGAATGGTAATTGTTGGTGTTGTGGGATGTCAGCAGCATTTGAGTCTGAAAATAGAGACTTCAATTTATAAACCTTTGAAAGGAGGAGAAAAAACAAGATATGGTAAATAGGAAAGGAACTCACATTGGCTGAGTGCTTCCTGTGGATCAGGCCCTTGGTTATTTTCTCAGAGCAGCAGTGCGAGGGCAGTGGTGTCATTCCCCTTGTTGCATGAACTTCCTGGATCTTTCTTCCAGAACCCTCATGGTCTTCTTATTGCATTACCCTGTGTATCAGCTAGCATTTGCTGTGTAACAAACCACTCCAAACCTAGAAGTTAAAACAGCAATCATTTATGCACTATTCTGTTGAATGGCAATTTTGGCTGGGCTCAGCTGAGCAGTTCAGATCTTGCTCAGTCTCACTGTGACGTTTGGACCTCAGCTGGGATGGACAGGTGGCTCCACGCATGATCTCTCATCCTCCAGTGGCCCTCTGGTTGTATCATACTGGTGAAAACAAGTCAAAAAACCAGCCCAGACTCAAGGGATGGGGAAAAAGCCTCCACTTCTTGGTAGAAGGAACCTCAAAGAATTTGTGACCATTTTTATCTACCCTATTGCCTCATGCTGGCCACAAAAAGTTATATTCCCCTCAAGTGCAAAATACTGTTACCCTTCCCAGAAACCCTAAAAGTTCCGTCCAGTTACAGCACAAGGCTCAAAGTCTAGGATTTCACTGTCAGCATCAACACAGGCTGCAGATGAGGCTCCAGGGTTAGGCTTCTCTTTATCCAAAGACTTGTGAACTAAAAGGTATGTTATGTGTGCTTCCTTGGTGGGCTGACAACACGCACCAAACATACGAGGGTGGGACAGGGACAGGATGACCACAGTAAACATTCCCAATTAAGAGAGAGAATGGGTGGCACCTAGTCAGGATTTCATAGAAATTCTGGAATTGTGCTCGCCTCGGCAGCACATATGCTAAAGTTGAAACGATACAGAGAAGATTAGCATGCAAGGATGACATGCAAATTCCTGAAGCATTCCATATTTTTCTACTTGACCCAGCAATCCCATTGCTGAGTATATACCCAAAGGATTATAAATCATTCTATTATAAAAACATAGGCTCACGTATGTTAATTGCAGCACTATTTACAATAGCAAAGACCTGGAACCAACCCAAATGCCCATCAGTGATAGACTGGACAAAGAAAATGTGGCACAAGTACACCATGGAATACTATGCAGCCATAAAAAATGATGAGTTCATGTTCTTTGTAGGGACATGGATGAATCTGGAAACCATCATTCTCAGCAAACTGACACAAGAGCAGAAAACCAGATACCGCATGTTCTCACTCATAGGCGAGTGTTGAACAATGAGAACACGTGAGCACAGGGAGGGGATCATCACACACTGGGGTCTATTGGTGGGGGCTAAGGGAGGGATAGCAGGCGTGGGGAAGTTGGGGAGGGGTCACATGGGGAGAAATGCCAGACGTAGGTGATGGGGGATGGAGGCAGCAAACCACCTTACCATGTATGTACCTATGCAGCAATCCTGTATGATCTGCACATGTACCCCAGAACCTAAAGTACAGTTTTTAAAAAAAGGCATTCTGGAATTTAGCTAGCTACATGTGGCCAGGTGCACCTACTCTGGGATTAGGGAATGTTTCTTCCTCAGGGGAGGAGTGTCCAAGTTCAGTTTGGCAAACTGCAGACAGCCCCCGAGGCAAATCTGGCTGTGGCCTGTTTTATATTGTCCTTGAGCTAAGACTTTTTTTTATTTGTTTACATTCTTAAAGGCTTTAAAAAACAAAACAGGCAAATAACAATAGCAAACAATAACATGTGACAAAAGACTATATGTGGCCCCGAAAATCTAAAACATTTGCTAATCTCACCCTTGACAAAAAAAGTCCCCTGTGCTAGCGGGCTTAGTATAGCCCAGGTTCCATCCTCTGGACTCCTGGCCTGACTCTTTGAGGTATTGTAACTTTGCCCAAAAGATGGCCCAAGTTTGCAGCTGAGCAACTTTCTCAACCTTTTCCTGCCCATAGAAAGTTGGCTGATCAGAGGCTTCTTTTTATTTTGAACTTTCTTAGTCTCTTTTAGTTAAAAGTGGTACAACTTTCTTAAATACATCATGGGCTTCCAGTGTATCAGATTCTAGTCCAGTCTCTGCTAGGCAGAGCTTTTTTGAGAGAAGTCTACTTACATGACTGCCAGGGTGCTGTGTGACACAGAATCTCTCCAGAACTAGGCTGAGCGAAATGCAGCAGGTTTGCCTTAGTGATAGAGACGCGTATCCAAGGTTCTCATGCCAGGAAGTCTTTTCCCTGCTCTCATTTCTGTTTTTCTCTTTGAGCCAGCTCTGCTCTCTTACCCTAAGCCTGCATTCTCTCCTGCCTCAGTCCTTATGGTGGGAAGCAACAGCCCAGCCTATTTCCAGGTGTCATTTCTGCTTTGGAAGTCAGCCAGTTATCCTTTGATGTCAGCTGGACTCCGATTCTCATCCTAGTTCAGTTTCACACCTGTTAGGGGCCCGGTCCTGAACTGTGGTCTGGGATCACATGGTGTGAATATGGCTGTTTCCAAGGTTATCAGGTGTCATGAGGATGAGGAAGTTCCTATAAAATGTATGAAAGTTCTGAAAACGGGAGGGTATTATGAATGAATAGGTTGGCAACCCGATTGGTGTTCCATACAATCCTGTGGAACTAGAGTTCCAGTGGACCTCCTTGGAAAATAACTGTGGTGACGGCCTTTATGAATCTGAGAGTTTTTATGACTGTCAGGGGCCTCTGTATTTCCTGAGGCTCAGTTGTGAGTAGTAGAAATATCAGGCCAAAGGAATGAAACCCAATGCTTGATATGCAATTGCTAAATTGGTTTTCTAAGCAGTTGCAAATTGTGCCATTTTTCACTGTCACCTGCCATTAAGAGGGACTCATTTTGAGGCACATTCACTAGTACTAGAAAATATCTTTTAAGATGTGGCATAATATTGAGGTTTTAATTTGAATTACTTTGGTTAAAAATAAGACTGAATCTTTTTCTTATTTTTATGCACCATTTGCCTTTTCCTAAATTAGCCATTTGCTTTTTCTTAAATTGTCTAACACTGTTTGCCTTTGGCTTTTATTTTAATCTTTTAAATATAAATCAGGGCACACAACTCAAATATGTGGCTTTATGAATTATTATGAGGTTACCCCACTTAGGCAAGAAATATAATTTTGCCAGCCACACTGTGTTAGTCTGTTTTTGCATTCCTATAATGCCTGAGGCTGGGTAATTTATACAGAAGAGAGGTTTAATTGGCTCACAGTTCTGCAGGCTGTACAGGAAGCATGGCATCAGCATCTGTTTGGCTTCTGGTGAGGGTCTCAGGGAGCTTCCAATTGTGGCGGAGGACAAAGGGGAGTAGGCATATCACATGGCGAGAGAGAGGGAGCAGGAGGGATGGGGAGGTGCTACGCTGTCTAAAACAACCAGATCTTGCATGAACTACCAGAGGAAGGACTTACTCATCACCAAGGGGATGGGATGGTGCTAAACCACTGGTGAGGAGTCCACCCCACCCCATGATCCAACCACCTTCCACGAAGCCCCACCGCCAACATTGGGGATTACGTTTCAACATGAGATTTGGAGGGGACAAACATCCAAACCATATCACACCCATACAGACTTTTCCTCGGGCAGTCACGACTCCTGCCTACCCCGAAAAGTAACCACTCTCTGATATTCTTTAAATAGGATTTTAAAAAATGTTGTTGCATTTGTTGCAGATACGTTTACAATGTTGGTTGCTTGCCTTTTATTTTGAGTTTTTAATAGTTGACTTACAAGTGACTTCCATTGATAAGTCCAGTCTATCATGGTTTTTCATGATAGCTTTTAATCTGAGATGGCTTTGCCCTGTTTGTTCCCTCCCTCTCTGGGAAGCAGTTCTAGGGTATGTTTAGCAATTCTGCCACATTTTTTCTAGTTCATTATTTCTGCTATTATCTGTATTATTTAATTCTGATTCCTGGTGAATTGTTATTTTGTTCCTTTAAAATTTCCTGTGGAAGATTACGTGGTTTATATACTCTTCTCTATCCCTTAAAAAATAATGAAGCATTTAAGGCTATGAATTTACCTCTCACGATGGTTTTACCTGCTTACCCATTGATATTTATTCTGTGTCTGTAAACTGAGTTTTGGTTTTTGTATTTATTTATTTATTTAATTTATTTTTTTGAGATGGAGTCTCCCTCTGTCACCCAGGCTGGAGTGCAGTAGCCTGATCTTGGCTCACGGCAACCTCTGCCTCCCCAGTTCAAGCAATTCTTCTGCCTCAGCCTCCCAAGTAGCTGGGACTACAAGTGTGCACCACCACCCCTGGCTAATTTTTGTATTTTTAATGGAGATGTGGTTTCACCATATTGGCCAGGCTATTCTCAAACTCATGACCTCCTGATCCACCTGCTTTGGTCTCCCAAAGTGCTAGGATTACAGGCATGAGCTGCTGAGCCCAGCTGGTTTTTGTATTTAAAGAAGGTTTTTCTTTATGAGGAGTACAATATCTATTAAATGTCAAATTATTTTTAAGTTATTCCTTGATTAATTAGAGACTGATACTTTCATGCTAATCTCTGAATACATTTTTTAAAAATTTCCTGATCTTTCAGGAAAAGAAAGTTTTGTTGCCACAGTTTTCTACATAAGAAAAGATTTTGGCTTGTCTTCACGATTGCTTATTTTAAAAGAAGTCTCAATATCATGTAATACTTTGGCCTTAAATTCGTTTTTCTCTTTATCCAAATGTTTTCTGATTCCACTAAGAAACATGACTTGAGGCTGGGTGAGATTGAGATCATCCTGACCAACATGTGAAACCCTGACTCTACTAAAAATACAAAAATGAGCTGGGCTTGGTGATGTGCACCTGTAGTCCCAGCTACTTGGGAGGCTGAGGCAGGAGAATTGCCACCTCCCGGGAGGCGGAGGTTGCAGTGAGCAGAGATCAGGCCACTGCACTCCAGCGTACCGACAGAGCGAGATTCCATCTTCAAAAAAAAGAAAAACATGACTTGCATAGCGCATGTGCGATAAAAATGATATCTAAGATATGGTCTCTGTCCTCAGGCAACTTGAAGGTGAATTAAGGAAAAGTTTACCCTTTCTGTACACTGCTCCCCCGACCTGGCAGTGCACTCAGTGATTTAATCCTATCACTTGAACCTTTTTGAGTCCCACCAATTCTCTCTATCCCTGGGGGTGAGATGGGATGGTGCCTGGTGCAGAGTTCCAGCCTTGTCTGGGAGCCTCCACAGTCTGCCAGGTGCCTTCAGCATCCTCCTTCCTGCCCCATTTCTCCTTGCCTTTCCCCACTCCCATCCCCCACACTGCTTCCAGCATAGTCTTTCTACCACAAACGGCTCTGCTCATGCCACTCCCTTGCTTTAAAAACACATGCTTTACTAGATAGAGGTGATGGCTGCACGCATTGTGAATGTACTAACTGCCACTGAATTGGACAGTTTAAACTGGTTGTGATGGTGAACTGCAGGTTATATGTATTGTGTCACAATTTTTTTTTAAATGAGATAAAAAAGCACATGCCTTAGGACACTTTGTAGAAGCTGCAGGACTAATGTCTTTTCATCTTCCTTATTGTAGATGCTTATCATACCCTTCATTATCCTTAGCACACCCCTCCCTCTCAGCCTGCAGAGTTTTCCTCCTCCTCTTCCTCTTCGCTTCCTCCTCCTCTTCTTCCTCCTCCTCTTCCTCCTCCCCTTCTTCCTCCTCCTCCTCTTCTCCTCCTCCTCTTCCTTCTCTTCCTCCTCCTCTCCTTTTTCCTCCTCCTCCTCTTCTCCTCCTCCTCTTCTTCCTCTTCCTCCTCCTCTTCCTCCTCCCCTTCTTCCTCCTCCTCCTCTTCTCCTCCTTCTTTTTTCCTCCTCCTCTTCTCCTCCTTTTCTCCTCCTTCTCTTCCTCCTCTTCCTCCTCCTCCCCTTTTTCCTCCTCCTCTTCTTCCTCCTCCTCCTCTTCTCCTCCTCATCCTCCTCCTCTTCTCCTTCTCCTGCTCCTCCTCCTCCTCTTTTCCTCCTCCTTCTCTTCTCCTCCTCTTCCTCCTCTCTTTCCTGCTCCTCTTCTTTCTCCTCCTCCTCTTCCTCCTTCTCTTCTCCTCCTCCTCTTCTTCCTCTTCCTCTTCCTCTTCTTCCTCATCCTGCTCCCTCTCTCCTCCATCATGTTCAGATTCTGCTTACTTAGATGTGACCTTCTCTGGAAGCTTCCTGTGACCCTCACCCATACCCCTAGGCTGGATAGGTGCCCCACTGGGAATCCCAATGACACTCATCTCTCCTGACAGCTACCACTCTGCTCTGCGGTCATTGATTTATTGGAAGGACATGCTTCTGTTTTTTCTTAAACATATTTTTCTACTCTTCTTATCTTGAAACAGGCATTAATTCCTTCCAAGTCTACATGGCTTATAAGGATCTCTACCAAATGTCCGACAGCCAGGTAGGTTTCTTCCCTCACATGTGCCCTCTTCTCTCTCATCTGGGCAGGACTGGGCCAGCTTTGCCAGTCCAGGCAGCACAGGGCAAGGGAGATTGTGAGTCATGCGTGGCGGGGTTCGAGTCCTGGTCCTGGCACGGAATGGCTATGTGGTATGATATCAGTTGTTGCCCCTGCTGGGCTTCTGTTCTTTTCTGACTGTGTGGGTGGCGTACAGAGGGGGTCCCTGGTTTGGTGGCTCCCAAACCCAGCTCATCCTCAGCAACATCTGGAGATCTCACTCAAAATACAGATTCTTAATGCATGTTACAGATGTCGGGTGTTGGGCTCAGGAGCCTGTACTTCCTGAAAGCTCCACACTGGATTCTGGGATTCAGGCAAGGTAGGGGACCATTTATGAGCTCTGACACAGAAGAGAGACTGCCTGGCCTTCCCTCACACCAACTGCAAGATGTTAGGCAAGTGATCTTCTCTCGTTTGTAAGATGTAACATTTCTGGCCCTGCCAATGTCAAACAATTGTCACGGAAATGCAGCAACTCAAGGGAGGTGGAGCTGCAAGTTGTTCTTCAGGAGTAGCTGTTGCGACTTATGGGACACCTGCCCTTCTTATACGACTGGGTCTCCTGGTTTTGTTTCATTGTCATTTCCCTTTGCTCTGCTTGTTAGTGTGGTGGAGAAAATCATGGAGGCTACAACCAAGCCAGGCTGCAAGTCCTGGCCATACCGACTGCTTACTGTGCAGCCAGAGGAAGTTTTCCCAACCTCTCTGTGCTTTAGGCTTATAATAGCCCTGCCTTGTAGAAGCAGTTGGAGGACTGAATGATTTAATAAGAGTAAAGTGTTAGGGTGGTGCCTGGCACAGAGTGGTGCCATACAGGCATTAGTAAGCATGGTAATTTGTTGTTACCATGAAGATAGTTGGGCAGTGGGAGAAACACTTCATGTCCTGCCTTTCAAATAAACACTTGGGGTTACAGAAAGTAACTTATCCCAAGATGTCCTGGAGGCCTTTGATGCAATCGATAGAAGACATGCAAAGAGCTGAAAATTGGTTCACTTGCATAGAAAACATAGCATGTGATGTGCTGGCATAATTGTGATTTTTCACCTGTTTCATTCTAACTACTGGGACCCTGGGCATGGATGGAATCAATCAGCTTCTGGGTGTGGGTTCTCAAAAGCGCTTCATGCCTCCACGTGTCTTTCCCATTTGCTTGTGGAAGATTACTTGGTTTATATACTCTTGTCTATCCTTTTAAAAATAATGAAGCATTTAAGGCTCTGAATTTACCTCTCACAATGGTTTTGCCTGCTGACCCATTGGTATTTACATTTGCTGCTATGTCAGAAAGCACACATCCCAGGCAATGTTGTCTTACATGCATGGAGAATGAAGTTGAGATTCAAGTGCCTCTGGGGAGGAAGCTTCATGGCTTTAGCCCTCACCAGGGGCAAATGCCCAAATGTAGATTCTCTTCAGGTAGGAAGAGAACGTTGGGCAGTGAAGAGGGCCTGTTTTGGCTAATTGAGAGGCTGGTTGGCATGCTGTATGCTGTCTGAGTACTGGAGTTATTAGAGAGCTTGTTTCCCCCACCCCACCACCGTCCATAAAATGGCATGGGTTCATATTTTTGTAAAGATGCACACATCTCCTGTGGCATGTCAGTGGCTATGGTACAGGCTTAGCAGATTTAGTCAGACAGTTTCTGTAAAGCTAACAGTGACTTCTCAAGACCAATTGTTGCCATTAACACCTACGGGTGTTTCAAAAAAGCCAACCCAAAAAGACAGCTAAAGGCACAGATAGGCACCAAGATTGAGTCTGTCTTCATGCCCTGGGGTGACTTGGATCAGTTGTGCCCCACCCTCAGCGCCCTGTTTTTGGGTCTGCAAGGTGTCAGGGCCAAGGAATGATCCTTCCAAGTCTGATTTGTATAGCAGCACATTCCATCCATATGAATGTGTCTACAGAGGCTGGCAGGTGAATGACCAAATGGGTGTGAGCAGAAGAATGCTCTGTGAATGCACATGCTGTGATTTTTTAAAAAAATCTCACACCAACCCCTGTTTATCTCTCCATAGCTCTATGAAGCCTTTACCTTCCTTAAGGGGCTGGGAGCTGTGATCTTGGTCCACGCAGAAAATGGAGATTTGATAGCTCAGGTGAGTGGTGTGAATTTCCACTCCTTCTGCCTCTGTCTGCTTCTCCTTGTTGCAAAAGGTTTGATAAAAGAGCGTTGGTTAGGGAGGAGGCTACACAATGTAAGGTCAAGCCAAGAACTCGGTGTCACATCAGACACACCAGGTGAGAGTCCTCACCCACCACTGGCAGGCCACATTGACTCTAGAATCTGTTTTCTCAGCTGTTCAATGAGCATAACATAACTGCCCTGTGAACCTTGAAGGGTTTGCATGAGAGAATGAGGATGTGAATGAAAATGCTTTGCAAACCTAGGTCATAGCAGTGGCATGCACATGGAAACTGGTGTTCCCCATTGTCTTCAGGAATTGACAGTGGGCATCATGGAAAAGCCCAGGCTTGGAGGAGGTGTTCCAGGCCAGCCACCTCCATCTCCCAGCCATGTGACCTTGGGCAAGGAACTTTTCCCATGAACATTGTCATTTTTCATTCGGAAACACCCACCTGGAAACACCCGCCTGGCAGTGTTATTGTAAGGATCAAATGATATTATGTGCCGTAATATCATTGGCACGTTGGTTTGAATGTATCCTTCAAAAGTTCATACAATGAAAACTTAATTCACAAATTAGTATGTTGATGGTATTTGGAGGTGAGGCCTTGGGGAGGTAATTTGGATTAGATGAGATCATCAGTGTGGGGCCCTCTTGATGGGATTAGTGGCTTTAAAAGGAAAGAAAGAGAGACCTGAGCTGGCATGCACCTGCTCTCTCATGTGCTGGCCACCACTATGCTGTGATGCAGCGAGAAGGCCCTCACCAGATGCCAGCATCTTGCTATTAGATTTCCCAGCCTTCAGACCCATGAGAAATACACTTAGTTTCCGTATTAATTACCCAGTCTATGGTATTCTGTCATAGCGTCAGAAAACAGATTAGGACATCATGTATGTGAGGTTCAGCATCTCATACATAATGGACTGCAGCCATGCAAAAGACGAGACATGAACACATTTTGATCATTCTAGCTGTGGGGTGGAGAATTTGTTGGGAGAATGAAGGCTGGGAGTAGTGGCTCACACCTGTAATCCTGACACTTTGAGAGGCCAAGGCGGGCGGATCGCTTGAGGCCAGGAATGTGAGACCAGCCTGACCAACATGACAAAACCCCGTCTCTACTAAAAATACAAAAATTAGCTGGGTGTGGTGGAGCATACTTGTAATCCCGGCTCTTACAGGTGGGCGTACAGCTATTACAGATGGGCATACAGCTATTACAGGTGGGAATATAGCTATTACAGATGGGAGGCTGAGACATGAGAATTGCTTGAACCTGGGAGGTGGAGGTTTCAGTAAACTGAGATTGTGCCACTGTACTCCAGCCTGGGCAACAGAAGGAGACTCTGTCTCAAACAAACAAACAAAAAAGAATGAAGTCAGGGTGATGACCAGCTAGGTTCTATTCCAGTAATTCTCATGAGAAATGATGAAAGGTGATAGGAGATGGAAGAGGTGAGCGTGACAGGAGGGAAACACAGTCTACAAGACTCATGGATGGATTGGGTAGGGGAAGAAGACAAGGAAGTCAGGGGGCTTCTGGGTCTCTGGTACAGAGTCATGGATTGATCATAATGCTGTAAATCAAGACCGGGCATATAGGGGAAGGTTAGGATGCAGCCAGTAAAGGTAGTTAATGCCAGGCACGTTGCAAAGGACTTCATATATTGATACTCATAACTACTCTATAAGGTAGATATAATTATTCCCACTTTATTGATAGGGAAACGGAAGCTCAGATATGAATAAGTTGCTCACTGTTGCTCATAGGTCAGTGGAGCTGGGGTGTGAATCAGTTTCCTCTGGTTCTAGAGCGCAGTGGAAGAGCAGCGTGATGGTGCAGTGCTGGAGATCTAAAGCTTTACCATTAAGGTTCTGCTGTTGACTTAACCTCTTGTCTATGTCCTTGTAGGTTTCTACACCACAATTAAAATTCTTTCTAATTCAACGTAAAAAACAAACAGTGCCTCAGTTCCATCATGCAACAGTATTCTGTTCATTGGTAACAAGTCACATCTAGCCCACACTCAAAAACAAGGGATTATACAAGGGCAGGAATGTCAGGAAGTGATAATTATTGGGGCCACATCTGAGACTTCCTCCCAGCTCCCAATCTGTCTTCTGGCCCCCATGATTGATGTCCCTCTCCCTTGCAAAATGCAATCACCCCTCCCATGGTTCTCCAAAATCTCATAACAACATTAACTCAAGTCTGGAATCTCATCATCTGAACCAGGTGCAGGTGTGGATGAGGCACCTTGGCTGCATTTCTCATAATCTGTAGGTCTGTGAAGCTAAAGAAGGAAGATACCTCCCCTCCTACGTACAACAGACAGTGGTGGACCTGACATTCCTATTCAAAAGGGGAAAATAGAAAACATCAGTGAGTCATTGGTTCATGGTGGTTCTGAAATCTGGCTGGGAAGTGTTGGCAGTTCCTTGACTGGGTCTCAAAGCCTGAGAATAATTCTCCATAGCTCTTGGCTCTACCTGCTGAGCTCCTGCTTCCATCCTCCGAGTCATCTATCCTTTCTCATGAAAGGTAGTGCATGTCTGCAGCCCAATGGTTTTCTCAGCCTGCTTCTTGCTCAGTAGAATTTTGCAGATCCACCAAGTGCGGTGTCTCACGCCTGTAATCCCAGCACTTTGGGAGGCCGAAGCCGGTGGATCACCTGAGGTCAGAAGTTCGAGACCAGCCTCACCAACATGGCAAAACCCCGCCTCTACTAAAAATACAAAAAAAAAATTAGCCGGGTGTGGTGGCAGGTGCCTGTAATTCCAGCTACTTGGGAGGCTGGGGCAGGAGAATCGCTTGAATGCGGGAGGTGGAGATTGCAGTAAGCTGAGATCGTGCCACTACACTCTAGCCTGGGTGACAGAGTGAAACTCCATCTCAAAAAAAAACAAAGAAGACTTTTGGGGATCCAGCTGCCTCTTTTCATATCACATGTCTGTGTTCAGTCTCAGCTTCCAGTATTTTGCTAAGGCAATTGTCCTAAAAATCTGTGGGCCTCCTGTGAACCTCATTGGGGTACACACCGTAAGATGAAAGACACCCACCAATTTCTTCCAGATAATCCCTCTGCTACCCTGATGAGAGAGCTGAGGGACACACCTGCAAGCTTCCTAGAGGCCCTGTAGTTTGAGAAGTCCTCAGGCGCAGCCTTCATCTCTTTAAAACGTCTCTTTAAAAAATTCTTTTTTTAGTTTTTTGAGACTGAGTCTTGCTCTGTCACCCAGGCTGGAGTGCAGTGGTGCAATCTTGGCTCATGGCAACCTCCATCTCCTGGGTTCAAGTGATTCTTCTGCCTCAGCCTCCCGAGTAGCTGGGACTACAGGCATGTGCCACCACACCTGGCTAGTTTTTGTATTTTTAGTAGAGGTGGAGTTTCACCATGTTGGCCAGACTAGTCTTGAACTCCTGACCTCAAGTGATCTGCCGGCCTCGGCCTCCCAGAGTCCTGCAATTATAGGCATGAGCCCCCACGCCCGGCCTAAAAGGTCCCTATTTAAAGGATCTCTTGATCCTGCTTGATAATACTGGGAGGCACCACCCCTTATCTTTCTGAGTTCTTAACAAGGGCTTGTAGAGTCACATCCTTGATTTCATCGCAAGACTATGGTGGCTTCTTGCCTCCTGTGAGCACTCACTGCAATGTCCTCAGAGGCCCTGTTTCTTCTAAGAGTCCATTCAGGGCTATTTAAAATACTGCTTCAGAATTCATTCACTGCCTCGTTCCAGAGCCTCTTCCACACATTTAGATAACTTTTATGGTAACACCCTACTTCTGCTAACAAAACATGCACTAGTCATCCATGATTGCATAACAAATTACTCCAAAATGCCAAAACATAGCATCTTAAAGCAGATGACTGTCATCTCAGGGTCCTGCGGGTCAGGACTCCAGGTGCAGCTCAGCTGTTTGTGGCTGAGGGTCTCACAGGCCATAGTGAGTGGCAGGCGGGGCAGTAGGCATCTCAAGGCTCAACTGGTGCAGGGTTTGCATCCGGCCTCGCGTAGGTGGTGGATTTCGGGATTTAACTCCTTGCCAGCCGTCAGGCTAATGTGTTCTTTGCTGGCTGCTGGCCAGAGGCCTCCCTCAGTTCCTTGCACATGGGCAGCCCCAGCGAGGCGGCTTCCTTCAGTTCCTTCAGAGCAGATTAACCAAAGAGCAAGAAATGAGAAGGGCAGAAGCCAGAGTCTCTGTAGCCTGAGTCCGGGAGTGACAGCCCACCCCTTTTGTCTTGTTCTGCTCATCAGAAGCAAGGTGCTTGTCCAGCCCACACTCCAGGGGAGGGGACCCTGCAGGGGCATGAAAACCAGGAGGCAGGATCACTGGGAGTCATCTTAGAAGTTGCCTGCCACACAAATCTTAGCTGATTTTAAACTTTCTATAAATGGAACCACATACTGTGCACTCTTATGCCTGGCTCCATTTACTCAGGGGCCTGTGAGAGCCGTTCCTTGGTCAGGCATAGCACTAGCTTTTTCTGTTAGAATTCCAGTGCATGACTGGCTTTTTCTTTTAGAATTCCAGAGCATGACTGGCTTTTTCTGTTAGAATTCCAGTGCATGACT